>PVKU01004953.1:30000-72018 GCA_004027475.1 Anoura caudifer
AAAACATACCTTTCCAAGTAAGGGGGGTGGGAAGGGACTTTAAAAAATGCTCTGAATGCGGAAAGAATAAATGAAGAAAATGACAGAATGCTGATCCCTTTCAATATTTAAATTTAACAGTTCAACAGATGCATTACCTCTCAGCTCATCAAGTGGTTTAGCAATTTCCGTGAGTTTTACTACATTCAGATGGAGAAGTACGCACGCCAGGCCATCAACGACGGCGTCACCAGCACCGAGGAGCTGTCCATCACCAGAGACTGCGAGCTGTACCGGGCTCTGAACATGCACTACAACAAAGCAAATGACTTTGAGGTAGGCAATCCTTCTTGTCTTTTGGTTTGCTCCCTTTTCTTTCTGTGAAATTTACTTTCTTTAGGAACATCTTCTAATCTGCTTTTGTGTTGGTATTTCACGGACGTAGCCCCAAGTAGGTAAGAGGTAGAGCAATAATGAGGAGACCCTGTGGTTCCCATCAGAGCCCTGGGGACCTGACCCACCCCTCATTTCCTTTCCCATTTGGCCATGGGAAGAGGGAACTGGAGAATTCAAAGAACATGGCAGCAAGACACATATACAGTGTGTTCCCTTTCTGGAGAAGAGGTCCCTGCCCCAACAGACCCGTCTCACATTTAGGTTCCGGCCTGTCAGTTGAGCCGAAAAGACACAGTGTATGCTGGTAGCTGTGAGCATGGTTGCCTGGGAAAGTCTAGCAATCTCGATGGGGGAGCAGTTCTCTGGTTTCCAATGTCAATCAGCACTTAATTCCTTTATGGAAGAAATGGTATGAGAATTTACTAAGGGCGTATTCTAAAAGATCCATCAACGTTTTTTGGTTTGTTTTTGTTTCTATGTTTGTGTTTTGGGAGGAGGAGCTTGTGTGTTTATTTGGCATATGGGTCGCTGTGCAAGCCTGTTGCTCTGTGCTATTCTATACACACTCACGCACGTTCTAGATACACACGAAGCAGTAGAGACAATTCCCAGAAAGCAAAAATCTCTGCAACAGTAAAAGATATGTGGCTGTAAGGCATTTCTTTACTGGCAAATGTGGTGCCTCAGCAAACATCTTTCACTGCAACATGATGACTCTCTATGAGAAAACACTAACGAATCTCCCGGTACTCACAAAGGCATTTTGCTGAGCCCTGCTGGCCGTGGCAACAGTGGTTGGAGGTGGGAATGAGGCTAGAATCCCGCAGGCAGAGCCCGCGATGGTGAGAGTAGATAGGCCATGGCTTGACAAAGTTGCTCCTTTTCTTGTGGCATCTTGAGGATAGGCATGTTCTCTCCCTCATCTGCTCGTGCAGAGGCCTTACGTTAAACGCCTTGCTTTCCTCACATAGCTGGGTACCCAGAAACACCCACGGAGTTCTCAACTTCAAAGGAGAGGGGGGCACCTTGGTCTGGCCCTGCCGTTAAAGGGGCCTGAACACCACTGCCCCCTTTTCTTTTGGCCTTTCTCCAACTGTTCTTAACCCTGCAGTTCAATTATGATGGCTTAGAAAGAACTGAGCATGGGAGCGTATCAGTGGGGAAGTCATGGTTTTTGCCTGGAAAGTTTGTATGGTTATACTTCGCTACCCAAGACCAATGGAGATTGCTTGCCCAGCGTGCTATAAACTGAGTTGTTCCTTGGGCTGAACGCGTTGGAAGTGGGGATCCTTATACTGCTTCACAATTTTAAAGACTGTGCTGTAACAGAGCACTGGTTTATGTATTGACAAAACACTAAGGGGTTTCTCCTAGAGCTGAAGAGTATGACTATGGCTAAGTGTTTTTAAAAATCTTGAGAACTTCATTCCTCCCCTCGCCTTTCTGATAAATTTGTTGCTCTAATCTTTAAGCTAAGAGAAATTGACCATGCGCTAGCGAGCTCTTTATAGTTTATTAAAACAAATATTTATTTAGTTGCATGCATTGAAGTTCGCAAAGAATTGCCCAGAATTCATGGGAGAGTTCTGCATTTTTGCTGTGAAACATACTCGAGAGAGCAAATCTTTACAGAGCATGTTAGGATTTTCAGTGTTATTTAAACCTTACCTGGTTGGAATTTAGTCCCTCGCTCACAGCACAAGGGCCAGAATGACACAAACAGGGGACGGCTGGCATCAAGAGATACCCAACAAGCTGCTCCATTTAGCATCATCTAAATCCTCCTTTAATATGATTAACATCTGATAGTTCTCTCTTTCTGAATCATCTCCACTTCCAGCCAGGCCACCTCTTCTTTATCTGTAGAGTCTATTTTAAGACCACTTCAGTGCAAGGAGGATGGGGCCCGGGGAGCAATTTTGTCACTTCTCATGTGACTTCAGACAAGTTATTGGTCTATTTTGGGTCTTATTCTTCCTTCAGTAAAACTGGGCTCTTTCTGGAAATGTGGTGACAAAGAAGCAGGGGTCTGGATCCTGCCCTGCCCCCTCCACCCACTGGCTTACACGGATAAATACACAAACACACACCTGCCACCACATAGGATCCTAATGTCACCCTATAGGTTTTAATTTAGACCCCCAGTCTTGGCACATTTACTCACAAAAGCTTCAGATAAGATGGTCCTTTCTTTTCTGTGCCTCTGTGCATGGAGGTCAGTGCTTAAGTGAGATGCTTAAAAAGCCATGGCTCTTATCACTGGAGCTTTACCAGTGTGGGCCGTGGCTGGGAGCCAGAGGTGGACCCGGCACCGCGAGCGAATGCCTCGACTGATAGGGTGTGCACTGTGTGACTTTGGCCTTGAAGTTTCTCCTCTTAGATCGAGTGAAATAACTCTGTAGTCTGATGTGAGCAAGGGAAGAGGATGGCAAAGTAGAAAACTGTACATCTTGTTTCTTTCTTAATTTTTAAGCGTGGCAGAGGGACTCTGAAGTTATGTCTTCACAGTGCCCAAAGATCCAGTCCATTCAAAGGAATATATTAACCTACCTGAGTACTAGTGGGCCCAACGGTAAAACATCTTATTGATTGCATCTTAAACTTCTCAACTGGTTGTTAGTAACAGTAATAAAATAGCTCACATTTATTGACTGTTTACTATGCCCTGGGCACTCATCTAAGTGTTTTCACCAATATGAACTTATTTAGTGTGAATAATAATAATAATAGGGGTATGAATACAAGAAAAGCTTCAGTTTACCTAAAGATTTATACTGTTTTTCAGTGATTCTAAATGGGAGAGAGAGGGGGATATGAAATGAGAGAAAAGAAGTCTGCTTTCCCTCTTCGCTAGACTTCCTTCTTTCTCGTCTCGGTCTCTCACCTTTTTTTCAGCCTTCTGCTCCAACTCTGCCTCTGTCTGAAGCTTGCTGGTGGCCCCTCGCAGTCCCCCTCCAGCCCCCGCTGCTGATGGCTCTCAGAGCAGATGGGGAAGGTTTATCACTAGCGAAGAGGGAGTGGCTTGACTCTCTCTCCTTCTAGATCCTGCATGTTCTGGCCTTTATGAGCCAGGACCTTCTGAGTGACAAGCAGAGCGGTTCTGCCTTTTGTATCAATTTACACAATTGCCAAGATTCTTGGCACGGCACTCAGACCTAGGGTGGTGAGAGCTTGAGAAGACCCAGGGGACATGGAAGAAGACCCTGAAGGGCGGGAGGGAACAGGAACTGCACTTTTAGTTTGTGATAAAGCCAAGGGAAGTTGGCTATGTCACTCAGACTGGGGCATCTGGCTTCGGGACGTGAGTCTACGAAGGTGTGCAGGGCGTGTCCAGTTACAGACTGCACTTTTCACTCCTGCTTCGCCCATTGAAGGAGAGTGGCAACAATAAATTCGTCTTTCCAGGTGTTATGGCATATATTCCCATGTTTCATTTTCACTTCACTTTGAAGAGCTTCCAAAAAAAAATTTTTATGGGCAGGGAAAGGGGGTTTGGGATTCTGTCCCAGTTTTTAAATCATCCTGATACTTTCGACTTTAGGGGCACAGGAGTTGGATTTTATTGCTGTTTTGTTACCCTCACAACTGTGGCAGGGAAGTAGGCAGCGATCACTGTCAATTCCCGAGGCTGGTTTACAGGTTTTGGCAAAGGGCCCAACTAAGCGCCAACCTGCGTTAAAGGGCCAAAAGACCTACCACCCAAGTCAGACTCCATTCCCTAGGCTGGCCATGTCATGTGGTGCAGCTAAGAAAGGCAGAAGATGGGGAGAGGTGACTGACATCTTAGGTGACTGACATCTTCATCCAGACTGATACTTCTGACTTTAGGGGCATGTGAGTTGGCTGTTTTGGCTTTTTGGTTTTGCTCACAGCTGTGGCAGGAGAGGAGGTAATGCTTGGTGTCCAAGGCTGCGTGGGGCACTCCTTCTCATCCTTGAGCACCAGGAGGTAGCTCTTCTGCCCAGTGTGACCAGCCAGGCATCCCCCCCAGGCCTCTCAGTGGCTACCCACTTATCTGTAAGCAGTGTCCCAAGTCCTAGACAGAGCGGTTAAGCTCCCTTGCCCTCACAAAAAACCCAGGTTTTGGGATGGAAGGTTTAGAAATAAATAGAATGGGGGAATTTGATTCATCAATTAGCCGGCTTGTAAATGCCATTTCCTAAGATTCTAACCCCTCCCTGGGCGGATGAACCATCATTGAGCCTGGGGTTTGGCTTTTTCTAGGTGTCACATGACAGTCAAGAAGAGTATGTCTGCGGACCTCTTGTTGTACTTTCTGACTTTCTTCTTAGCGAGAGAAAATAAAGCGGCACCCTTCATACCCCCCAACCCCCCCATGCAAACACATTATACCTAAATACAGACACTGAATCACTGAGCATGTTCTCTCCACCCGGCCTACCCCCATGCCAGCCCACTCCCTCCCTCAACACAACACACGTGTGAGAAGATTTAGTACATCTGGAAGTCTTTCATTCACATCACCGTCACTTTAAAGAAAAATGAGGACAGGTGGATTTAGGAAGCACTTCCCTCTGCTGCAAATAGATGCTTAAATGTGAGGATCATTTGGAACACTGGCATGTGAGTGCAAACCTTCCACTGCTCTCGCAGCCTTTTGGCCTCCAAGCCGCTGAGCTGTTTAAATGATCGCGCAACACACTCTTCTTGGTGGGTGGCGGGGCGGCAAAGAAACCCTCACCGTTTCTTTCCTTGCCAGCCCCACCACTGACAAGCCAAATTGATCTCTTAAGAGATGAAATGAATGTTCTCCAAATATATGCACACACATGGCTGTCTGGGAGCAGGTTCCTGGTACAGAACGGTCGCCCGCAAGGTGGGGAGAGCAGTGGAGACACAGGGCGGAAGTGGGGTGGAGGGTAGGGGGTGGGGCGGAAGTGGGACTGTGTCCCCGTGCGGGGCATCATTTTTGCACCGCTGTCCTTCTGGAATTCAAGGTGTTGATCAGGATAATGAAGCGGGCCCATTGATTTATCATCTATTTGGGAATGTCATTGCATTTTTAGCTCCCTGTGTCTTTTTTGTCATTGGGTTACATTCATGCACAGTAAGATCAACTTTAAAACCTCCTTACTCAACAGCTTTATTAGTTATAGCATTCCATGACCTTTCTCAACATTCTTAAAGAAAAAGATACAGTGGAATGCCGCTTTACTTTGCTTATTGTCCTTTGTTGTGGTGAACAAAGCGTTTTCTACAGTGGCTATAGCACATAATTATACAGCTTTCAATGGCAGTGTCTTGGCACCTATCAAAGTTCAGAGGAGCCTTTAGCAAAAAAAAAAAAAAAAAAAAAAAAAGATGTTTTGTGGCAGCCCAGGGAGGGTCTCATCTTTCCTTCAGAAAATAGTTCAAGGCTCTTCTGTCAAGCTTCCCTACTTAGAGCTTTTTCTCCTCCTGCTTCATAAAGTTTAAAGCAGATTCAGTGGAGTTCTATGATCTATTTCCTTTGAAAGATTGTTCCTCGGCACAGAGAGGGCCTTTGACTTCAAGAGTTCACAGATTCATGTCTTTAGGTATCATATGTCTGACCTTATCAGTTACTCCATTTAATGTCGGAGAAAAAGTCTCAACTCTTTGTGTTTGTCTGTTTTGCCTCTGTGAAATGATTTGGTGAAAAGACCATCCCTTTTAACACACCACCAAGAGGCCGTTTCGGCTGCAACCTGCCCTGTGGCTTTTCTCTCTTTAAAAAAAAAAAAAAAATGTCCTTGTGTTTTGTGTATGGATGAGTTCACAGTGAGAATAGAATTATACAAGGGCAGGCGCACATACAAAAAAAATCTTTTGCTTTCCTCCCTCCCCTCCCCCCCATGATCTATTGGCTCTCTTGGTGGCTGTACCCCAACAGGCGAAGCCATTTAGCAGACACAGAGGTGGCAGCCGTGGCGCTGGGGCAGCAGTGGGTTTTCCCTTGCTTCGACCTACCCCTAAGGCCTTCATAATTAATTGTCCTTCAGAGAAGAGGAAAGTTCAGAGGCAGTGTGTGGAGTGATGCCTATTGTCTGACATTCAGTTCTCCTCGCCTTGGCGCTTTCTCTTGGTCCCACAAAGGGTTATCAGGGGGAGAAAAGGAGCAAGTCCTCCGCTGAGAGCCGCTGGTGGTGGCTGGAGCTTTCGGTGGGACGTCGTCATTGTGTTCAGCCCATCCCGTGTGAAATGTCTGAAGAAGTTCTAACGACCTTTTGAAAACAAGCCTGTGTATTTCGTCTCGATTAAGCAAGCTCATTTAGCGGACCCAGGCTTGTTCCAAAGTTGGCGATCCCTTTTCACATGGCAGATTATATTTTCAATCACATTCCCTCCTTCCCCACCCCTCTGCACCCTGATTTTATTTCACTTTAATGGTTTGGTTCTTTTTAGCCATAGGACAGAGATTTTAGTAATAGCTCACTCATTTCGCTCAACTATCTCAGTATAAATTTGCAAGGATAAATGTTTTTGCAAATATTCTTTTTGGTGATGTGTAAGACTTTGGTTCTTGAAAGTAGATTATTCTAGTTTTAAAGTCGTGAGTGCCTTTAAAATCCTCACTGCCTTGAATCAACCCTCAATGCTGTTTGATAACATGACATAAAACAAATACACACTGGTCCCTCCCGTTTTTGGCGGAGACACCAAATTCAGACACAACGTGAAGACAGCTATTTGAGAAGTAAAGGAAAAGGAGACCCATCAGCGATTATTATACTACTGTTCCTGGTAAATAGAGTGAAGCCAAGATAAACAAATATAATTATTTTTCCAAGGAGCAGTTAAACCAGCATGGGAGAAGGGATGACGATCACTTCGCTGTAGCGTCCACAGCGACTTCAAGAACTACATCGAGAGGAAACCTCTGCATCCCTTCAAGGCAGTCTGTTCCAGACGAAGGGACCTATAGGGTGGCCAGCACCGATTCTGTCCCCGTAGCTCTCTGAAAACACTTTGACAACAGACCTTTTGGTATTTAAAGGGAAACTGTCTATGGAAGTTGACACAACGAATATAGTCACACCAAAAAGGGGGTCATAAAAAATTAAAGTTTTTCTTATGAATCTTTCATTAGAAGCAATGAAAAGGGACACTACTGTGGTCTGAAGTCCTCTGTGCTCCGAGCCCTTCTTCCGGGCTCCAGGCTATTGTTCTTTCATCTCCTCAAACAGACTTTCACTTTCAAATGGACAAAAGTCACTTAAAAGCCAGACAGCTGTACCAACACACCCACCTTACGGAGCAGGGGCCACGGGCAGGTGATGAGGCCTACCGGAGACCTCGTTTAGAACTGCCCATGTTGTTTTTATATTCACCTTGAGAGGGACTGTGTATTGCTCATTTGTGTCCCCAATCCCCCCAAGGTTCCCCAACATACTTCTTGCATTTTCTTGACAGCACAATACAGAGACATCCATGATAATATTTATACCTTGGGTTGCATGGCCTGGGGCCAGTGTGTGCAAGTTTGAGCACAGAATTTAGCAGAAGCCAGAGGGAGTTTGACTCCAAACTCCCTCCTTTGATTTCTCCCCTGGCTTCTCTCTAGTCAGTCTTTTCCAACCAGTCTAAATCTCTCCCTAAGCTTTTCGGATCTGTGCTGCCTCTTCAGGAGTAGCTGGGATTGCGTGGCAAGTACCCACCCACGTAGGGATAAGCCTCACCTTGGGACTGAAGGTGGAGTTAGCGATAGGTAGGTCGCCCTGCCTGCGTCCCAGGCCTCAGGGCAGAAGCCACCGTGGGCCATGGAGAGTCTTCTTGTGTGTGTATTCCGGGCCCTCCCTCCCCTGTCACCTTGTGTACGGTCTGGTCTGTGACACTGATGGTGATTATGTCATTATTTTGCTCTGGGGGCCCTGGCACATCTGCAGAGCCCAAGCACATCTTCTTTGTTGCGCTGGCAGACGTCCCACACCACAAATGCTTCATTAGCCCTGCTGCTGGCCTCCTTGCCAGACGCGAGTGCCCAAATGCAGGCTTCTTTCTGCTCCGTTCTTTTGTGTAGCTGATGATCATGTATTCATCTTCCCGCTTCTTCCCCATTTTCCCCGACTTCTGAACTCCAGATGTCCCAGTTTTCTTGCCCAAATCACTCCGAAGTCTGCAGTGAGAAACAAGGTGACTTCTTACTCCTTAATCCATCCCCACCCCTTCCCACCTTCCCACTTTTCCATCCCCCCAGTGAACAGTGACTTTGAATAACTCCCCAATGGGAGGGCTGACGCTTTCTCACTTGCAGTTTGAAAAGGTGCCAGGGGATTGCTCTCAGTTTATGATGGGAGATAGGGTTAGAATTTGGACTTAGTAGATATTGCTTATTCTGTGTATGCCTTTCTCCTCCACCCCTTCTCTCTTCTCGGGTTCTTTATTTGCCCCTGCACATTGCCACATTTTACCAGTTTTCAGAAAGCAGTCTAAAATGGGACTGCAGGAAAGATTCTTTATGCCTCGCTGTGCCTGTTACAGCCATCCCAAGTTTCCTTTCCTCCGAATGGAATCTTCGCCTCCCCTCTTCCCCCAACCAAAGTCCCCTGTCCTCTCCTTCTGCTATCACAACCTCCTCGGCCCCAACAATGACCTATTATTAGGTATTTAAAGTGACCAGCCCTTGGCTGTTTGGGAACCGAGCTACGACATTTCTCTGAATTTTGATTCTGTGTATTTAACAGAGCCAAAACTTTAGTTAAGGTGTGCTGATTTCGACATTAACTGCAGTAAATTTTAGAGCTTAATATGTTGGGCTGTGATGGGTACTCTGTACTTGGTATGTTTAATTTCCCCTTAAAATTGAATTAATTGATCTGCATTAGCGTATTATAAGCAGCTTCCCCCACAGAGAGTTTAACTAGTTTTTATCCCCCGACCAGTCAACCAACACGTGATGTTTCAATGTCACCCTCTTTGAGTAAAACATTGATTTCAGTTGTAAGGTGTACACAAAGGAGCAAGTCCATATTTTTTTTTCTGGAAATCGCCATCAGCTTATCGTCCTGAGTGTTAATTCAGAATCCTAGGACGAAGACCCTGGTAAAGATTAAAGAACATTTCTTATGAGGAATGAGCTGCCGTACTGTACAGGTTCCCAAGTTTTCCTGTCACCGAGCCCTATTCTGGATATTAGGAGCAAACCAGCTGACAGAATGAAGAGAGAGGTGGCCAGATCCATAGGCCAAGTAGGCCACCGGCTCTGGGCAGGGAGCATATCGGGAGAGGCTGGTACTTGTCATTGATTAAGTCATTTTCAAAAGACCCAGGATGTCCCCAGAACATTCCCAACTTCCCATTATTAGATCATTATGGTTTTATTGCCCATGGGTTTATTTAAATCTTTTCAAACCCAACCTCATTTGCAGAATAGACCACTCCTCAAGATAATAATTCTCTAAATTTATTACCTGCTGTGAAAATAGTATCTTCTTGTGATGGCTCTGAAAGTGATTTCCCTGGAATTCCAAAGGGATATCCCTTGTTTGTAATAGCCTGGGATTTCTGCACGGGGCTGTGGCCATTTTCTCTCCCTCTCCTTTCTGATTTTATAGACTTTGGTCATTCCTGCCTCTTAATCTTCATCTCCGCAGATTAAGGAGCTCTAATCCCTTTTAAAAATCTAATCTCATGCAGAGAGTGGGCTGCCCAGTCATTTTAGCTGTCCTTGGGTAATATGCTTCCGACCCGGGTGGGACTGTGTTTTCCCAGGGACAGTTACGGTTAGGAGACGGTGGAGCAGAATCCCAGCTGCAGCCAGCCACACCACAGTTTGCCGATTCAACCTCGTGTACACACCCAGTGGGACTTTTTGGATTGCCCCCAAAGTTGATCCTCAGAAGCTGGGTTTCTTGAGTAGCTTCTCAGTTGTACTTATTGGTGAAAAGAGCCCATAGACCAATTTTATGAGACTCCTGGTGAGTGTCCTGGCAAATCTGATAGTGAATACGGGACAAATTCAGCCAAATAGAAGGTGGGCAGGTCCACCATGTTGCCCAGATGTTTTCAGTGTTTTTGTAGAGAAAGTATAGAAGTGTTTGACATCATGGAGACACATCCTTATTCTTGGGCTTGAGTCTCTAACAATGACAGCTAAGGAAAAAGAAAGTTCTGGTCTCTAAATTATATTCTCAGGAAGGAACCGAAATGTTTACTTACAAGTAGATGTTATTTCATATAAAAACATCACCTTGAAATCTTAAAACGGAAATCCTTTGGAGAGTCCAATGTCAGTGGTCCCAGGCTAATAATAGTGAAGAACTTGCAAGAGCTTGGATTCTGGAAACAGTCCCCAGGTTCAAATCCCAGCTCTGCCACTTGCCAGCAGTGAACCCATGGCAAATGTCCTACCCTCTCTGTGCCTCCAGTTCCTCACCTATAAAATGGGGAAAATAGCACCACCTACCACCTTACACGGTTGTCCTGAGAATTAAATGAATGTACATGACTATATTAGCACTGAATAAGTGCTGTATAAGCATTTGCTTTTATTTGCCTGTAGAGCCAAATAAAAGTTACCTCGTCCAGTTATTGCATCATTTCCTGCTGACCCTCAATAGGAAAACAAACAAATGAGCAAACAGAGAGTTCTCATCAGAATTGGGACAAAGAGGCAGAGCTAAAGTGGTTTTAAAAAGACAGCGATTCCCCTGCCCCAAGTGTGGCTGTAAAGGTGACACCAGCCTGGAACATCTCGGGAGTCATAGTTTCCAGATGAGGACAGCAGTGAGATGACAGGGTGCGGTGGAAGGAGCACCAGATTGGAGGGTCTGCCTCAGGAGGCTCTACTTGGCTTGCGCGTAAAGTGATAAGATTAAACACAGAGCTTTGTCCTGGGTCTGAAATTCTGTGTTTCTAGAATAGAAGACATTCTGCATTCTCTAAATAAATCCTGGGTGTGGGCATGATGCAGCGCTTTAAGCAGTGATTGTGGATCCCCTGGGAATCCAGATGGAACCACACGGGGCCACTTCTACCCTTGTGGCTCTGCGGTGGCTTAATTATCTCAGTAAATGCCTCCAGGGTGCCCATGGTAGTGTTCTCCCAAAGCCCGATTTGCACATCTCTCAACGGTACCTTTGGAGATATAGCAACTCCCTTACTGGGATTACAGAGACTGATTTTTCAGATTCATAAACAATTTATTGACTGAATTAGCACTCATCTTTATACTTGCTGCTCACTTTATTTGTTGTGTTGGCTGGGGCAGCCAAACAATAAGGAGCTCATCTGTGAAGCCCTCGGGCCTGTGGGATTCTAGAAGATGATGCAGACCCGAGCAAACTAATGGGGAGTCTGTGCACCTATCCCCACAAACATTCTGCCTGGGCCACAGCTCAGCTCGGTCGATCAGCACTCATAGTGTGTTATGAACCTCCGTATAGACACAACGCCCCCCCTCTTCCGAGGAGACAGAATTAGTTGTTTTAGGTGGTATAACTACCTTCACTACTAAGCTCGGTTAGTAAATGTTACAAGAGCAAAACCATTCTTCCCTTTAGGTATTCCCTAAGAGATAGAAGTGTAGATGATGAGAGGTTTTCCCAGTGGGGTTTTGTGGGTGTGTACGAGTGTGGGGGGTGGGTATCAAATCCTTACAAGTCATTGAGATATGTATTTGTCATCTTTCTTTTGGTTGTTGCCCCCAACTTCTGTTTGGAAAAGACTACTCTAACATGTATCAATACCATTGGATACTAAAAGTGACTTTTAGTAAAAGGTAACGTATTCCCTGAGAACAAGGGTGGCGGGCTGAGAGGGGTGAAGGCAGAGAAGTGGCCGGAAGCAGAAACAGGTGGAAGGAAATGAGAGGCTCTGCTTCCAGGGCCACTCCATTTCCTTTCGTACACAGACTGTTTTCAGCGATTTATTCCCTTACACGGCCTGCAGGTGTACAAGACACTCTGTGTGTCGACTCCTGGCCTTGCCCTTCCGCAGGGCCAGCCCTGGGTCTCACGCCATCCCGGGGCTGAGGCTCTACCGCGAACAGTGTCTCAGTCCCATCTGGTGTGGGGAGGGGCCTGCCAAAGGCTCCTGGGACTGTTCTGGAATCTTTTTCTCTCCCTTCCCAAACTACTTACCCTGCTTATCAAAGCAATGGCAAAGTTCTCCATAAGCTCTTAGGCTACTTTTGAAATACAGCTCATCTAAGTTCTTGCAAAGGGTCATTGTGGAGGAGAGACCTAACAGAATTCTCTAGAAATACAAAATGGAATTTCCCTGACACAGCAAAGATCTTCCCATCAAAAGCAAATGAGAGGACTGAGGCCTTTCATCCTAGCCCTTTCCCGAAGTGGCCGGGTGTCACGTGGGATACACACGCTGTTGTCAGCAGAGCGGCTGTGTCTCTGCGACCCGCGTCCTTCGAAGCTGTTTGATTATCTTGCAAGAGTTTGGTGCTCACTGCAAGTGATGCTGTTCGTAGTCCTGCCTGAACCCCGCTTCCTAACAGTTTCTCCCTGGGCTCCTCCCTTACACTGGCCCGTCAGTGTGGACGCAGGGCACGCGGATGAGTTTTAATGTTAGCCTAGGCAAAGCCTAATTAGGAAGGTAAATCTCCTGCCGAAAACAATCACGTAATGCATTCTCAAACGAAACAGGAGTAACTGGATTATCTGTGCCCCAGCTTCCCTTCGTGCAATATTGGAGAGTTTATGCCGAGTTGTTTTTGGAGAATCTCCCATCCAAAAATGGCACCAAGCTGGGCCCTATTTATTTTAACACCTCACCCAGGAATTGTAGCAAAAGTGAAACGTCAAGCACTATCAGCCTGTCTCAAACTCAGACACCAATGGCACATCACTTGTGGGGCTAACTTGAAGGGAGAGGCCAGTTAGCAGGTCAGAGTGACTGGTATCCAAGCTGATGCATTAGGTGTGTTGTAAAGGAGGGATGGGCTCCTCCATTTAGTCCATTTAAATATTTCCCGGCAGGAAAGCTTCTCATGAAAATCTCCTAATCAAAGCAGGGCGAGGCTGAAGTCTTCCTGGTTCTTCCATTTCTGGGTGTGGCCCGTGAACTCTCCCTTGTGGCCACAGGGCAGCCTTAGCTGCACCTGGGGGATGGGGTGACATTGCAGGTTGAATTCAGGTGAGGTGGTCCTAGCTATCCTGCAGGAAAGACCAGTGTGCTGACCAGTGGGGCACACGGGGCGAGTGAAGAATGAACGACCATGGACCTCCAGAAAAGTTGTCAGCCCCCAAGTTTGGCCAAGAGCCGGGGTTGGCCAACTACAGCCTACAGGCCAGGTCGGGTCCTCAGTCTGTTTTTCATGATCCTGAGTTAAGAATGGTTTTTATATTTTTAAAGGCTGTCAAAAAGAAGAGTATGCAACAGAGACTAAATGTGACCCCAGAGCCTGTGTATTGACTATCTAGCTCTCTGTGGAAAAAGCTCACTGACCCAAGACCAAGGTTGTTTCTGTCTTTAGTAGAACGTGTGCTCTCGGAGATCCCTTCTAGTTCAGAAGTTCCAGAATTGTGCTGCTTTGTTAGAACAGTCTCGGTCCAGCTCTAACCTGAACAACCTCCCAGATCTGTCACCCCAGCAGGGAGCTTCTGGTTTTCAAGATCTGAGAATATCTTTGTGGTATCTATTGGGGCTAGAGGGATGGGGGGAAGTATTCGATTTTAGTTTTCGATGCTTTTTCAGTGATTTTGTTTTTGTTTTATTTTGCGTGTTTGATTGTTTTTTTAAACTTGGAGTCACCCTTTCAAACATGCAGAGTTTGAGAAGGACGGAAAATCTACTCCATTGCAACAAATAACATGACAATCATTGAATTTCCTAACACATATAACACCAAGACTCCCAAGCACGGGCAAATAAACTAGCCACTTTCAGCATGTTCAGTGAACCAGCTCTCAGCCCCACACCGTCCTTTTGCCAGTCTCACAGAGTTTATTATAACAACTGTCATTCTGCTCCCTGCGCACTAGTTCCTTCTTTTCTGGGGCTGCAGAGAGATGGTTTTATTTCTATTGATATCTATATGCAGAGCTGCCGATGGAATGTTTACATAGTTTAAAATGTATACACACAAATTAGCAGGTAGAGTAGAAGGTTTTAAGACATTCTTTTTCATTACTCAAAACTCACCATTATTCAAAGTGGTCAATTCTAGCAGTGTTGGTACTCTTACGTATTTTTCTTTTATCAAGACCTGTTATCAACATTTTAAAGGTGTAGAATTTTTTTGTGTGGATTCTGCCTTTTCTAAATAGCCACTCCTAAAAGATAAAGACACAAATTCGGGTGAGGGAACAAAGAAAATACTCAGGGCCCCAGCCGCGATGGCCGGGCGCAGCCCCTGCGGCTGCTAGGGACCGAAGTCCACTTCCTGGGATCCTTCCCATGGAGTCCCGCTGTCCGTTCAAGGCACATCCTGAGCCTCGCTCCTCGCAGTTTCCACGTGACTGTTCATTCTTTTTATTACATTTCCTCCGGTGGGTGGGCTGTATCTGGTTGCTACTCTACCGGCACCTAGAAGGGCTGGTGTGGCGCCGGAGGTCAGGCTGCCTACCTTGGAAGTGTGCTGCCGCAGCTCCTTGCAGGTCCCCGCCGTGGTGACAGACGGAGAGAGCTGCTTTCCTTTTGCCACTTTTTCTAATTATCCTTGCAGCTCTTTCAGGCTGGTGGAGAGGAACGTGGGGGCTGTTGTGTGGGTCTGGCTCACAGACCTTCGCCCGCCTGCCTTTCCCTGGGTTGACTTCCCTGCCCCCACCCCCTCGCGCATTAACATGACATTGCATGGCGAGCACAGACTGGGAGCCGCTTCCACCAGCTGAAACCTCTGATCCCAAACCCACGAGAGAGTTTGGCTTTTGGATTTTGGCAAGAAGGCCTGTTGCCCATCAGGTCAGCATGAATAAAGATTTCTTTCTTCCTTTCTTTTTTAAAGTCAGGCATGGACTCACTGCCCCCAGAACTCCCCTTTCTCAAGACAATTTAACCCCTTCCTTCTCCCAAGTACATTTTCTAACCTGAATGCACAGTTTTTGTTTTGTTCTTTCCCTGTGAGACAACCAAGAAATCTATATGTAAAAATTGAAAGCTGAATCAATTCCGGGCCATCTTATCATTTTTAAAGTGTGTTTATCCAGCTTTGTAGTAGGAACAAGCAGACTGTTTGAAGGCCACATACTTCTCAAACCTTGGTTGCAACACGTTTGCGCCGTTTTGAAACTGTCTTTATCTAGCTGAGAAAACGAAAATCTATTTGATAAAGTGGCACTCTGGCCAGTTTATCTTGCAATATGGCTTTAGCTCACTGAGTCTATTGATTTCCTTAAATTAATGTTTACAGAATGCTTCTGAATTTTGCTCAACAGAACATTGTTCTTTTGAAGGTTTGCAAAAAAAACGAGACAGACTGTTATTGCCGCGTGTTCCTTTGCTTAGACGGAGGAAACACGGGCTTTTTGATGGTTCTTTTTTTGTTTTTTAAGGACAACCTTGAACTCTTGCCACTTCCTGAAAGCATTTACTCTTCACATATTTAAGTAGCAAACATGTCACTAGGAAGTGAGCCCACTCCTAGGCCTAAAACTACATGGGCATTACATTACTCCTGTCCTGTAAGGGCCCCGAAAGCTGAATGCTGCTTGAAGCATCAGAATGAAAGAGGCTCAGTTGTTAGTGTAACCTGCCAGGCATGTGCGTGCAGCTTCTCAGCCAGCACCCAGAGATCATCACGCCAGTCCTTCCAAACAGAGGTTTGAGCATCCTAATGATATACGAACACTGTGTAGCTGTGTAGTGGGCACCCTAAATGTGACACCTTGCTCTTTGCCCATGATGCTCAGTATTTTGTACACACAACCTAATCTCCAGAGATGATTTTAAAACTGGCCTTCCCAGGGAAGCAGATTTGCCCCTTCAGCTCTCGAAAGGGATTCAAGTCACAATTGTGAAATGACCGAAATAAAACTTTGGAGACACGAAGCAACTTTTCTCTACTTGTTGACTGAGCCAATAAAATCACCCAAGCAAACCTGCTCAAAACTCCTGTCAAAACGCTGCTTGGCTCACATTTATCAGTCACAGTGAAACGCGTCCCAGGAACTGAGCTCCTCTTTAAGGGTTCAGACTGCCATCTTACACTCGGGTGATATTTTCTGCTTTCCAAAGCACATTCATGCTTGCTTTCCCGTGTGAGCCTTCCTCCTAATGAAATGAGAGGGCATTGGGATACAAGGCCACGATTTGCTCTGAGAGTACCCTGCACCATTCCTGCCCTTCTGAAGGGCCAGTTGGTCCCCGGCTGTCCACGCGGGGTAAATGCATGCGTGCCTGGCTGCAGAGGAGAGACCCGCAGGAGCAGCATCTTGTAACCATGTTTCATAGCTCCATGGTTTCTCTCCTCTGCCCCAGGCAGGAGAAATCAGTGAGAGAGAGCGAGGCAGTGGAGAGGGGCAGCAGTGACGCGTCTGCGCTTTCCTTTTCATCTGATAATCTCCACGAGGAGTTACTAAAGCGTCTGAGTTTATCCATCCGAGTCCACTCTGTCGGCAGTGTCCGCCCCCGGCTTGTGCCATCGCTGTCAGGAGATAGGTCTCTCCTTGATCAATATTTACTTAACAAACAGCAGGGATGGGAGCGTTTGTTTAGAGGAATCATGCGCACACCAGGGTGAACGCATGCTCGGGAAGGCGCTTCAACTTTGTCTCCTCTTTAAGGACCTTGGTGGGCGTGGGCGTGTGCCCGTTCCCTTTTTAGTGTCTCCAGAGATACTTAGAAGCCATCCAGGAAAATGCCTCCTTGGGTATGATTAGCACATTGTTTATACTGTGGGGGATTTCATGATGTAAACTGAGTTTTGAAAAACCCAGCCCCAAGTTGGTTTTCCCCTTTGTGCTCCTACATGGGTTAGACACTCGGAAGGGCTCTCAGGGTGAATTCCATGCGCGAGCATCTTCCGCTGACCCCTTTCAGATGAGTGGAAGGGAAGAAAATACAGATGGAAACAATAAAGGCAGCCTGACAAGGCGACTCGAATTATATATTTCCAATGGCATCACATATATATGTTTGTTTGTTTGTTTGTTTCTCAGAAAGCCCAAGGAGAAAAGGAGCTCTCCAGGTTTTCAAAACCCCTTCCCCAGTTTCAGAATTAGCCATGTTGAACTCTCCTAATAAACAGGAATGGCAGGGCGTTGAAGTTCAGAGAGCACTGTTCTTTCAACTTCTCTGAAACAATTGCTTGAAGGCTCCCATCAGGGCCGTCAATGCAGTGGACTTGGAGGCATCTGGGTCCCGTTGGAGGGGTTTTGTTTTCTTCATGGGGGTCGCGGCTGGGAGGGAGGCTGTGGGAGTTATTTATTTATTTGATTTTGTGAATCGGAGTTGTAAAGCCATCTGAAATATTCATGCAGAATTGTCTGAGAAGCCCGTTTCTGTTTTATTTACTGCACAGTAGAACAGCCACAGCGGATTAGTTCTACAATACCCGTAACAAAAGCCCAACAGCTGATGCATGTGATGTTAGGAGGTGACAAAGCAGTTAAAGTATGCTGCTGGCTACAGGCAGGCAGTCAGCAGATGCAGACAAAAGGGTTTGTGACAAGAATAACTCTCTCTCCAAGGCGAGCAGTGAAGAGTATCCAAAATACCAGTACCCTTTTCTCCTTGACATTGTCTTCTTACAGTCAGCATTTTATTGCCCTTTTATAGTATTAAAAAAAAAAATGGAGGAGGAAGAAGAAAGAAAATCCACACACAAACTAATTCACCAAAATACTAGCCAGTCTAAGAAGACTTCTCCATCGGTTAGCCACAGCTGCCCATACGTAGGTTTTTATTTCCATTTCCCCATTCAAGTAAGTCTCCAAAAAAAAAAAAAAACAACCCCAAAAACAGTACTTAAAAAGATGAACCAAAAAGATGATCTCCGTTGTAATGTATTGATAAGCTTGATAAGCCTTTTGAGTCCCATCAGTGAGGGGCGAGGGAGAGAGGTCTCTGCCTAGTTTGTTTTCTGTCCATTTCAGCAAAGATCATTTCACTAATGAAATTAGGCCAGTGGACCATCCTTTAAGGAGATCAAGGAGGGAAAGGTAGTATCCACGGGGGAATCGTGTGCAAGGAGCAAGGTGTAGGTCCCCTGCGAGAGGCTGATGGACGGACTGGTGGATATTTCAGAGATGTGAAAAATCAGCTTCTCTGTCTCCAGAAAATAGGAGAGGCTGTCTTCGTTTTAACCTTTCTAATTCCTCTTCTATTCTCTGTGACATTCATTCAGCTGCCAAGAGCGTTTGGCAAGGTTTGGGCCAGCGAGCACACTTTCAGTGACCGCTAACCTTGGTATGTCCTGACACTTATGATGAGTGTCTGCAGGACACAGAAGGCAGGCAGCCTGCTATGTCAGGCTTTTATTATGTACTGCAGAGGCTAGGGACAGTCAGTTTAATAAAACAAATCATCCTTGAAGGTAAAGCAACTGGGAAGAGGAGGAGGAAGACAGGGGGAAAATGTGTCTTTGCCACTCATTCTGATTTTTTAAAAAAATAAGAGCAAAATAACCATCCACACAGCAACACACTGAGTGTGTGCATACCTGTGTGTGTGTGTGTGTGTGCGCGCTGTGTGTACATGCCGTACACACAACCCAGCCCCTGACTGAGCAGATACGAAACATCCTCCCATTTCCCCCATCTCATCCAAGACCACAGGGCCCTCTTTTGCTGTGAGGAGATCAAGTACAAACAGCTGTGATGGGATTGGTAGGTGCTGCTAGCCAGCCCCCTTCAAATTTGTGAGTGCCTTCAAGTGCCTCATGGCAAGACAAGGAGAAGTAAGACCGTTCGGGGCGAGGCTCCTATATTGGGATGCCTTTTATCAGAGCAAAGTTTCCACTCTCCTCTCCTGAAGAACACTCAGCTCAGCAGCTCCCACAATAGCTTCGGAACTCCAGCCAGAGACTTTGGAAGCCTTTTGTTTTTCCCCTGTGGCATGTCCAAAGGCATGGCCTTCCCTCCCCCTCCCGCCGCCTGCATTGTCTTGCATTCCAGGGGCTTGATTGACTGTTGCCACCTGATGCTGAGGAGATACTCTAGGGTTCATTCTGCACATTGTTGGGTTCTATTAAAAGAAACCTAGATAAGGGATTACTTGTCACTAAGGGATTTTCTGCAGATGTTTATTAGTGATTGGAAATCCATTAGGTGTGAAGAGGTACAGAAAAATAAGGGGAATATTATTCTCTGAATTCTAAGACACCCCCCCGCCCAAAAAACATCAGACAGTACCTCCCTCCCAGCTCACTCTGTTAAATGAAGTTGCGGAAGTTGTCTAGTGGAGAGGCAAGGAGCTCTTTTTTCATGGGTAATATTTCTACCTGGGGATGGAATTCCTTGGCATGCTCTCAGAAGATCAGTTGCTACCCATCAGTTTACCTCTCTCGAACCACCACCAAAAAAAAAAAAAAAAAAAAAAAAAGATTAATTGCTCTAGTATTAACAGATCTCATTATAACTTTATTTTATTTAGCCCAGATTGTTGTATGAGTATTGCCTCATAGTAAGTAAGCAATCCATTTCATGTATTTGCAAAGAATTCATCCCTTCTCAAACATAAACCAAACACTAAAGTCTCCTCCTGGGATCCTTTGTACCATTCCCATTTAGGTTGAAATTGCTAACTCTCCTGTGGTTTTTCTCAATCACAGATCCACAGCTTGTCAGGTTTCGATGCTTCAGATAAGTAGGAATAACGGAAATGCATTTAAGAGGCTTCATGGAAAGTGTCTTTCCAACGCGGTTTCATGGAAAGACATTTGCACAGCTTATTTTTGCACAAATCTGTTAATCTTGCAATTTCTTCCTCTCATAGAAGTTTGTAGTTTCTTCCCCTGTAAAATGATGATTTCTGAGATCTCTTCCAACTCTTTAAATTTCATCTTGTTTTAAAATTCCTTTTCTTAAGTATTAAAGGAGAAGATAAGTGTGATGCTAAAGCAACATGGAGTAAGACAGAAGGCGAGATCTCATTATGAACTATTTATCAAAGACTATTCAAAATATGCGGCTAAGCATTGTGGGGTGTGCAGAAAAGAAACCATGGCTCTTTGTCTAAAGGTATCGTATGAAGAGCTCATTACAACTAGATATAAACAGGTGAAAAGTTAAGTAACCTGAAGACAGATACAAAAGGTGGTCAAGGGCAGACCCAGAGCACTACCAAAAGACACGAATGTTGAACGCAGGGTAAAACCCACTGAATACCATCAACAAGCATGGCAAATAATAAGAATAGTAAGGCGGAGGCTGCACAGCCCCCCAAAGAAGTGACTTTGATTTGTTCTCAGGCAAATCCTGGAACTGCTCTGCCCTCCCTCTCATGCTGACCGATGTGCTTGTGGATGTATCTTCCTCTTCTGAAACAATGGTGGAAGGAAGGGGAAGGGCTTAGTCAAAGAACAAGTATGAATGACTCACGGACACAGACAACGGAGAAGGGATTGACTGTGGGCGAGAGGGGTGGGCTGGGTGGAGGGAGGCAAAAGGGGAAAACATGGGACAACTGTAATAGAATAAACAATAAAAAATAAAGTAGAAAAAAGAGAAAGAACAAAGAAATGTTAAAAAGTGCCCCTGCGATCTTGGCCCCTGGCCTCCCAGACCTCCGGTGGGGCCCTAGGAGGGCGCCGGGCTCCCAGTGTCCTCTGGCTGCATCTGGAGCAGCTGCCATGCCTGCTGCAGTCACGGCTCTCTCCACGCCATGCCGCATGCCCGAGTGTTCAAGGAACATAGATCTTCATCATGGCTCTGTTGCTGATGGCCAGCAAAGCCACACTTCTTGAAATGTTTATTTTAATAAATGCCTGTGATTATGTTTCTGTAGCATTTGGTTAACAGCTCCCAAACCAAGTAGTTAGAGTGGGTAGCTGCGCCGCCTAACTCTTCTCCAGCCAGATTCCGTCTCTCAGTTATGCCCGTATGATCAAATGGGAAGGATTATCTTCGGGGGAAGAGGGGAGAGTACTTAGCAAAACTGCTTAATGACTTTTTATTTAGTATAAGGTGAGTGGGAGTGCTAATCTCTCCTCCAGGACCCTCCTGTACCACAAGTACTCATGTATATGCTGGAGATTTGGGAGAAAATCACTTGAGTTCCTTAGGAAATCCAGATGACTTCTCAGCAGGGAACAGCCGTTGGGGTAGACGGTTTACACATTGATGGTTTTCTAGGCAGTGTTGGGAACTCTGTCCTGAGAAGCTGGCTGCTGTGCGTGTACTTGGGAGGCACCACTCAAAATTCTCACTTTCTAGATTCTGATCAGCCCTGGTCGGGGGACTTTTTTTTTTCTGGGGAGTTACTAGGTTTTTTTTCAAAGGACAGATGACTTACCATTGGAAGCACTGAATTTCTTTGCCTGATTTTAAATGTTTCATACAATCTGTGTAAAAATGGTGAGAGTTCTAGTTTTCTTTAACAGTTACTATCATTATAGAAAGGTCCATTGCACAAACTGAGAAAAGGCAGGGAGAAAAGGATCACATCTGTTCAACAGGACAACACCTCCCTTGTAGTTTGATAAGTTGGATGTCTGAACCAAGATGACACGCTTTCACCTTTTATATATGAGGAGACAGATTGTCCACACCGACATCTAAGGCAGCACCTTCCTCACGCGTCTGCACTTACTGTAAAAATCAGACATCTCGAGTGCAGAAGTACCCCACTAAAAGAGATCTGCGGAGTGCCCATGTGTGTTTGGAAACGGGAGTTCGTGGAGTGATTCTCCGAATCCGTTTTCTTGGTGTAGGGAGAGATAGGCCATGCTTTGGAATACTGAGTAAGTACATCAGTAGCTACTCCCTTCCCTGGACAAGAGGGCAGACTATTAAGTAAACAGTTAGGCTCACTCACAACACAGAAACACGCACACTACACACATATACTAATTGCTGTGGAAGAAAAGGATTAACGATTAAGGATTCTAAAAAGAATATTTGGAGAATGTTTACCTTGGATTCTAATGACTTTGAAAAATTCTCTTGATCTCTGCGAACCTCAGTTTTCTCACCTTAAAATGGGGATAATAACGTCACGTAGAGATGTTGGGGAATTGAATGGCATAATTCACATTCAATTCATAACACGGTGTCCAACACAAAATAAGCACTCCAAAAGTGTTAGTTTTTATTATTATTACCTGCTGCTTAAATTACTCTCTTATGGAGCAATTCTAATCTCAAGGTCAAGTACTTTCTGATGCAGAATATTAGGTTCAGCACAAACGTTGTATGTTGGGACTCAGTGTGGAGGCTATCATCTCACTCCTTTTTGTATGTGGAGTACTTCATAGTACAGGTTACTTTAATCAGATAATTTAGCATCTGAGTCATCCTCTGATACAGGCAGGCGTTTTCTTGGGTTCAGTGCATAACAAAGGCCAATTATTTACTACTCTGCTTTTGAGAATGGGTTTTGTTTCCGTCATGGAAATCAAAAGGAGACCCAGTTCCCGCTCTGACAGGTTGGTTGGAGACTTGCTTCTGGAATCCACCAGAAGAGAGGAATCCCAACAGAGTGTCCCCTTCCTCTACACCGATATTCACAGCGGAACCCTAGCTTTTCAATAGGTCTGCATGCATCCTTGGCACAGGGCTCTTTCTGAAACTCTACAGAGCTGTCAACCCCACATTACAATGCTACTATATATAACAACTTTACATAAGAGAAGGGAGGCTGGCCATTTTTAGAAAATGCAGGTGCCACGTAGGCCCCTTTCTGAAAGAAAGAACTTAGCTCAGTTTCCTTTGAAGAACTGAAGACTTGAAACTGAAAACTTTATTAATGCCATTGTCTCCTTGTATCAGCAGGTTCCAGAGAGATTCCTGGAAGTTGCGCAGATCACATTACGGGAGTTTTTCAATGCCATTATCGCAGGCAAAGATGTTGATCCTTCCTGGAAGAAGGCCATATACAAGGTCATCTGCAAGCTGGATAGTGAAGTCCCTGAGATTTTCAAGTCCCCGAACTGCCTACAAGAGCTGCTTCATGAGTAGAAATTCCAACAACTCTTTTCGAATGTATGAATAGTAGCAATCCCCTTTGGATGTCCGAGTTATACGTGTCTAGATTTTGATTTCCTATGTATGTGTATGGGAGGCATGGACATGTTACGAAATCAGCTGGTAATCCCTCTTCATCTTTCTCTCGCTTTCTTCTGTTTTCCATTGAGAGGGGATGGTTATTTTCCTTCTGCCTTTAGTTACTTTTGCCCAAGGCCCTTAACATTTGGAGACTTAAAATAGGGTTAATTTTCAGGGAAGAGAGGAATGTTGGCTCGTAGAAAGTCTATAGTAACCAGGAAAGGCGTTTGTTAAAGGTGCTTCTGCTTGACGGACGGGAAGGGCAGTTGGCAGAGGGGGACCCGCGAGGCAGCACGGTTCTACAGGCGAGTGATGCGCCCCTTGTTTTTTCTGTTATGAAGGTCAGAAAACTCAGTGGAACCACTTGAAAAACTTAACTATATTGTTTGGTGTGAACTCAGTAAATAGCTTTTTTATTACATGTTTAAAAATAATGCCAATGGCAGATGAACAGCTCGTATTTCAAAAGTGTCACAAAAAGGCCAAATTTAAAAAAGAAAAGTAATCACTACAACTGTCAAGCCTTTCCTAAGAGAAATGGCAACCCCCACCCCCACCCCCACCCCCCAGACTCTTACCAGTTTCCTGTGGAGGCAACACAGTTTGGCACCAAAGTGACTCCTTTAAGATGAGACTGGAAATTCCCCTGCGATCCTCCGGTCACCTCTCTGAACTTCAGAGTAGGTTCTTCTTCATAATGAGTCTGTATCATGCTTCGTAGAGGAAAAAGCCCTATAACTTGTTCTCATTCTCTATTTGTCTTGCTTCAGCTATTAAAAGGCACATAAGTTTCAAACTTACTCTTTGCTCAACTTTGTTTATATGCTTAAAAGAATTATTATTTCTCTTTAATATTTAATACTTTCTTTTTTTTTAAAAAAAAAAAGCACTATTTCTGAATAACTTCCTGTAGTATGGAATAAGGGATACCCCAACTTGGCCATGCAGTCCCTGCCTACACTGGGAGCTTGTTGGCAGCCCTTAGCTGACCTGGTCTTTACCTCCTCAGAGGAGCCCGTACCAGATCACCGGTTTCCATGTTCGGTTCTGCACTACCCTGATGGGTATTCAAAGTGGTGACAGTCTACTTCAGTGTGTCTTCATTTTAGGTATAGCATTTTAAAGCAATTGATAAGTCTCTTCTGATTCAGAAGCCAGTGTTGACCAAAATGTGAGAAAAGTGGATGGCAGAGCAACCTTTGGGGGTTGATGCAAAAGACACAACTTCAGCACACACGAGAAAGCTAGCTGCTATTTTATGCTTTCTTCAGTGGTTCTCCTCTTCTTTTCTTTTTCTCCTTTTTTTCAGTTTTTCGAAGGTGTACAGTGTTCCAAACTTGCTCTTAAAAAGTCATGTGGCATTCACACTTGTTTTGGATGGGTTTTATGTGCAGATGCAGTAAGAATTCCTTGTTCATTCATGAGGCTTTTTTTCCGACCTTTCCCTCCCCTTAGGTCACTTGATATACCTACACCTCCTGAAAAATGACCCAGTGACAAACCTGGTATTTAGATCACGTGGAACATAAACATTTTTCCTTAATTGCTATGAACATGCATTTGAGTTGGGAGGATGCAGGTTGGCTCACGTGACTAGCTAGCTGACCCCACTGCTGTAATGTCATGTCGTTTATAGATTCTGCTGATGGACAGGAGTGGATGAAGGCAGCCACTGTCAGCACAAAGCCTTAAAACCTGCTGACTTTAAATGAACCTGCGCGGCCCTGTGCCGGCCCGCGCCACTGAGGGGACTGACTGGCTCTCGCGGTGGGGGCAGTGCGGTGGCACGGGCCGGAACAGCCATCGAGCGGCCAACACAAGGCCTGGCTCGCACTGTCCCCCACAAGGCACCCGGAGCCGTTCGACCCATTTGTTCATGTCCCAGCTCACTGCGGGGGTTAGGGTGGGGAGGACTTTCAGATAATCACTACCTTGGGATAAAATGCGAACCAAAAAAAAAAGATCCAATCGCACAAAAGTAGGGAAGCAATCTCAACCCTCGGTCACACTTCTTTGCCTTGCTTCTCGTGAAGGAGTGTGACACTCACTATTCACATCACACACCACTAGGTCTTGGCTGTTCCGTGGAATTTGTACCAACAGTGTGTTGCCATTTGCAAAGTAAAAGGCAAAACCCTAGTGCATCCACCTGTGTAGTTAGACTGCTAGAATCTTCTAGAGCTGGGGCAAATTCAGTGTGGATTCCAGACTGACTTGGATTTTTAGTATCATTCTCCCCTGCCTTTCTAATTTAAATGGCCAAATTAAGCAAAAGTATATGTTCACAACCGAGTGCAGATGCACTTATCAACGATAATACCCTCTGAGCGCTCACTGAGGCATGGGAATTGTTTCGGAGTAGAAATTGCAACAGGAGGACAAACTCACCTCATTGTTCTGAAAATAGAACTTGACCACTTCGCTTTTAGGTGATGTTTGCCCACTTTTACAATCATGAAATCTTGTGCCTCTGAGTGCATTGGAAAATGACAAAAGCCTGTCTCTCAAAAGTCCTGGTTAACAGTTTTTTGGTTTTTTTTTTCAAATCACTATCTTTGAACTCTTCGCTCAACTCTCACCAAGTGCAAATTGGCTGCTTGGGAGGAAGTTAACTTTCTATGGTGGGAGGGCACAGGATGAGAGACAGTTGGCATAGGGAAAAAAAATGTCTAAAGTCCAAGCTGAAATACCACATTATCACTTATTTTCTGCTAAATTATTTTTGCATATACACTTGAGGTTATAGTCTGTGCCTAGACCTAAAATGCACCAGCGGGGGGATTTTTTTTAAATCCTTCAAAATACCAGTTTTTTCCCACAAGTACAATTGTTCTTGTGCCTTCTGTGGCTTTCGATTCCATCTTTTTGACTTTATTTCCAATTACTACAGCTGCAATAAACACTAGATTTTTTTTTTCCTGGCTGTTTGACATAATGTGATAGCTATGCATATTTTGTGTCTTTTTAAAACAAAGCGGGAGAATACGTTTTTGAAGAAGAGAATTTTTAGAACAGTTTGATACCGCAAATTATTTTTTCCTCAATTGTTTGAGCAGCATTCGAGTTTTGGAAATTCTTGTAGAAGCCAATTTTTTGTAACTGTGGTGCAAATCTTGTGTTTTCTTAGCCTAATGAAAAGTAGTATAGAAGCAATATTTCATACCATGTGCTATATATGTGTGTGCAGATGTGTGAACACAAGAACACATGCACACATATACACACATGTAAAAATAGACATATATATGCGTGTGAAGTGGAAAGCTTACCGTTTCCTATCTAGATCTAAGGACCTATTTTAGACATTTGTTATGTTTTGTGAAAAGAATGTTCTATTTGCAACAACGAAACATTTAATTCTTACTGTATCTCTGGCTGTTTAATGAGGACGTTTCACATTAAATGGTAAAACAATGTGGAAGATGGTAGAAGGTAGTTATTATTTAAGGAAATGTTCACCCACATTTTCCTGAAGTTTGCTTTGTGCCTCCGAGTATTATTTAATTAAAGTGTTTTATGTTTGCAGAATCTTTGTTGCTGTGCTAAGGATGTGGGTGAATATCATTTTTAAGAATTTTAAAAACAACAAAAAAAGCAAAACAAAAACACTAAAGCAAGAGGGGAACTTTTATAAAGCAATGTAAATATTTAACCTCATGGCTGCTGTTACGTAAGACATGAGATTTTAATAAATAACTACATTCTCACAACATCTGTTGAATTTATTACGAACATTACAGGGACTGTGTAGACAGTTGAAAGCATTCTTGAAAATCCTGCTCTCTACTTTTAAAAGATAACAGTCTCTTTCATCAGATGTCAAGGGCAGGGGCAGTGCAGTTTCTGTAAATTTAGGAAATTTATTTTCTATGTACATGAAGACATATAGTAAGCAACCCCCCTACACACTCACACACACGTACAGGTTTATATTCACTCATAAAGCTGAAGATTTGGGGGCTTTAAAAATGGAATATCCCCCCCCCCCGAAACAGTCAAATAAATTCATCAAAGAAAAAGCGGTTTACAGACTTCCCTGAAAGAAGCGGTGTGCGTGTGAGGACAGAGCAAACCTCTTCGCTGTGTATATTATAGAATATTCATTGGTGTGAATAGTACAAACGTTTCCTTCTGGTACAAACTCTGTGTTTGCAAATGACAAAAAACATTGTTTTCAAAAAGCTCCCCTTGAAAGAATGTGACTGGTCGGTAGGAGTAAGCAGTTACTGTATTGCACTTAAATGTTATGTTGAAGGAAACGCAGCTTTGTTTTCTGTAGATCTGTTGGTGTAAACCATCTCTAAAAGTAAAGCTAAATGCTCGTATTCGGAGCTGGGATCAAAACTGGTATTTAACCTTTGCATCTTCTTATAATTATCCTTCCAAGAATATAACAGAATATTGAAGCACCTGGGCTTTTTGAGTCTTTTCAGCTGAGCCCTCTTGCAAATCTGACACCCCCCCATCCCCAAAATGTACAAACATGAGCGGAAAAGGCAAACAGACTGGCCTTCTTTGGCGAAAATGTGTTCATTCTGTATTTTTAAAATACTGTAACCCACCACATCGCAGCGGGGGGAGGGGTAAGTGTTTTAAAACTGTATATTACCACTCCTAAATGAGAATTAGAGAAACAGATGCGTTCGGGCTTGGTCTGAGCGCTAGCTGGAAGAATCAAAGTTGTAGTTTTCCCAATACTGTCCCAGCCATTTCTCATATGTATATAGTATAAACCGTGACAAAACACTGCCTTTATATTATTTAGCAATATGTTGTAAATAGCATTATTAAGCTCTTTTTTTGTAATAAAGATCCTTTGATTTGAATATAGTACAATAACTGAACTGATAAAGTCAATTATTTTTTTTTAGCTAGAGGCAATTTCAATTGTGGATTTTTGTTGTTGTCTATTGTTCTGAAGACTTTGCATAATTTATTGGTTTAATTTATCCTAATTTATTTGATGAAGGTGTACAATTTTGTATTACCAAGGATGTACTGTAATATTAATTGATATGATTTTAAAAAATGAGACTCCCTGTCCATATTAAAAAGAAAATAAAAAGGTGCAGTAGACAATTGATTTTAAAGTAAAAGTAAAAAATTTAGTTTGGCAGCTACTAAATTTTAAAACAGGAAATAAAAGGTTGTCGGGGGGAGGGGGGAAGGGGGGTTTACTTTGTGTGTTTTAAGCTTTTGTATACTCTCCAAACTTTTACCTTTTTCTTTGTACCACTTAAAGGATACAGTAGTCCAATTGCCTTGTGTGCCTTCCATCTTCTCTTAAACTGAATGTATGTGCAGTATATATGCAAGCTTGTGCAAAATAAAATATACATTACAAGCTCAGTGCCGTTTGATTTTTTTTAAAAAAAAAAACCCTCGCCCTGGCTGGTGTAGCTCAGTGGATTGAGCTCGGACCTGTGAACCAAAGGATCACGGTTCGATTCCCAGTCAGGGCACATGCCTGTGTTGCAGGCCAGTTCCCGGCAAGGGGCGCATGAGAGGCAGCCACACATTGATATTTCTCTCCCTCTCTCTCTCTCCTTCCCTTCCTCAAAAGATAAATAAATAAAATGTTAAAAAATTCCTTTAAAAAATAAACATTTAAAAAAACAAAAATTAAAATAAAAAACCCTGACATTGAATTTTTGAACCTGTGTCGAATTGTAGGGCAACAGGCTAGTTGCAACTGTAATATCAGTTATGGACTTTCCCTTTTATTACAATTCTTAATTATACAAACCTAACATCGATGCACGCAGCTCCTAGGAATGATCTTTTCTTTATTTCGGGCACTTGTAGTGATTGGTTTCATGTCCCTCTGAAACCTCTTCTCACAGATTTAACTTTAGCACTCAAAACTCAAAACAATAAAAGCTTTGGCTCAAGGCAATGTTGTGAACTAAAGGCAGTTCAATTGCTAATGTCCAATGATTTGAAGAACAAGGAAAGATGGTCCTAAAAATCACAGGATGGCAAATGTGTCACTTGAAACATTGGGAGTGAGAGCTTGTATTGTTTTTCGACTCTGGTTGAACTCAGAACTAAGCACTAGCGTAAAATTTCAAAACCTTTCTACAATGTTCCTTTAGACATGATTGACAGCTTGTCCCATACTAAGAACATCGGTTGTATGGTCACTAAAAACTTCCTGTGTCTCTTTTGCTGTGGTTTAAAATCAAATCAGAAACATGAAGAATTAGCAGACATCGTTGTGGTTGACTCTGTTAATGCACCACCATTCACAGCTGCACTTCCGTCTCCCGCATCATTGCAGGCTGGGTCCTAATCTCTCAGATTCCTCCTTTTGCTTTCACCTAAATGGTGAAAGCTTTACATTTTGACCCTGTTAACACGAGGGTGCTTTGAATCAATGCAATATCAAAACTGCTCAATGATAACAGCACTTTTTTCACTTTCAGCTCTTTTCCTATCTAAAGGCGCAAGTTTAAATTCCAGTCTTCCTAATTAAATTATTCAAGAGAGTATGCCTATATCCCTCTATGCCAAAATATTTATTCCCTGATTGGAGAAAAGAAATAAATCCCCTCCCCAACCTGCTCTTGAAAGGGAGAAAGCATTTGCAGCAATGTAATGACCCATCTTTTTGTGCTTATTTAATGCTGATCTGCTTTAAAAGAGACTGGGTAATCCAGGCAGCGACTAAGTCACTAAGAAGTTACAGCAGGTGGTCATGTTTCTGTTAAGAGGTTTATTAAAAATATAGCTTCAGGTCACTACTTTTGTGACTAAATTTTATGACGGCATTGGTGTGTGTACCACCGTGCTCGATACTGACCTGAACCTTGATCACACACCTCGTTCCACATGTCTGTCTCCATGTCCATCAGGTGTTCGTTACTCCTGAAAGTATAACCTTCACAAGCTAATAATAAAGAGAAGGCTGGTTTTACTCACTCTTCTCTTCATTTTTCATCATAAGTGATTTACGAGGTTTTCTTAAAGACTAACAATTAAAAATTATTGCATTTTCACAATTAATTCACTAATACATGCTGAGGTGATGGATAGAGGCACCTGAATAAAAATCAGAGGAAAACATCAAATATTTGCATTGTATTGCCAGAGTTGGGGGTACATGCACACACTTATATTTTAAGAGGCATAAAATACCAAGGAACCATATATAAAGGAAAAGAGCTGATTTTGGAAATACTAGAAAATGGCTGATTTTGAAAGATTATTGAGGGAACAAATGGTGCTACACCTCCCTTCACTGACAATGTAACTCTTAGTGGGGAGGAAGGTTCAAGACACTGGGGTGAAGAGAGCACTCGTATGTTCTTCCCGTGCTCTTCCCAGGTTTCGGAATGCTGGCTCCAATCAACTCATTTCTAAAATCTTCATGGGGCTCAGCCAGGGAAACCAAGGTAAGTCACTCAACCCTTGAGTGTCCCCGGGAATCAAAAGAACCATAAAGGGCTCAAGGATTCTTAGAATCGTTCCAGCCACCATGTTGATTTTGAAAGAGTCCTACATGGGGGAAAAAAGACAAGTTTATTAAAAAGTTTATGCTCCTTATAAGAAAGACCGTCTAAGTTGCAGGACCAGGCAAGGGCAAAACGCTGAAGTTAACCAAACATGACGCTGGATCCTTCCCTCTCTGGGATCCATCTCCGTTCAGTAAGCATCTCTGCCCTTTGACAAAAGCAGTGCTCTTGGGAAGCGCCGGTCCTCTTTGGTCACATGGATGAGCCATCTTGTAAGGACAACATCAGGACATCACTGTCTTCGTGTTTCCCTTCCAGTGGCACATGCATAGAAAAAGATACATGGTGCACGAGGATACATTTTATGTGTTCATATTGCATCCAAGGACACCAAATGTGAGTGATGAGGGGCTGGAGGCCTTCCCCACCAAGTGATTAGAACTGAAGAAATTTTGGTGATAGTCTAACACAGTGGGTTTCATTTTCTAGATCTCTCACAGGGGTGCCCAACCTTTTGGTGTCTCTGGGCCACACACTAAATACACAAACACTAACGAAAACTGATGAGCAAAAAAAAAAAGGTCTTAAGTAAAGGCTTTACGGTTTAAGGTTTTAAGGTGTTAGGCCACCTTCATAGCCACCGGACGGGGACCTCTTTAGCCAGAGGAGCTTCCTCTTTCTATTGGGATGCAATAAAATGTTCATTTAAAAGGAGCAGTGCTTTGCTTAAAACGGTAATGATCTGATTGAATATGATAGAACAGGTCTCGAAGTATGAGTGTGGGTACTAAACCAGTTCTGCCAAACCTTCATTTACAGAAAGGAGTACTCTGCTGAACACCACAACATTCACTGGGTAGAGTAAGAGATCTTGAAGGATGAATGTCAAAACTAAAATAAATGGTAGCTTAAGTGAGTTCTTTCAAACCTTCCAAAAAGATTATTTTTATACTATAGAAACAGTACAGAGCCTGGCACATGGGTTTGGGGTGAATCACTATTCGTTCCCTTTCTTCTCCAGTCGGTGGCTTTTGTCATCATGCCATGCTTTCGTAAGCTGTGATCTAAGAATTACACCCTGGCCCATCACAGCTTCCCAGGACATTCAAGTTTGAAGAACACAGAAATTCTTCAGGAAATGAAAGCTTCTGTCCCACATTTACCATTTCCCCAGACCCTTGCCCTCAGCCTCGGACCTAGAGATTCTGTGGCCACACCTCCAGCCAGCCATGCTTGGGTAGGCCCCAGAATAGGAGTGGAGCAGCTTAGGAAGATTAAGGTGCCACAAGAGACTGAAACAGAATCACTCAGGCTGCCTCTACCCTGGCAAAGGGGAGGGTATTATTTGCAAAGCCCCCTGCTGAGTGGCCCAGGTGCTAGCTAGACAGGCTCAGGAGATAGTTTGGCAGCCACCCTGGAAAAAATGCCTGTGTCTCTGCAAATAAATCTGCTGGTAGAGAAAGCCTGGGTTTTCCCCAGTGCTTGTGCAAATAGTACTCTGCGCTTTGCTGGTACTGGAAATTCCTTGGTGTGTGCAGCTCTACACCATGAAAATGGGAGCTATGGATTTCTTGTCATTGTTGTTACTCTTGACCCGTTGGGAAATAATTCCAAAAATCAATGGCTTTATTTCCAATTATTCACAACTGGAAAATCTTTTGTAACCAGAGAAATGTTTTCCCAAATTTTCCCTTGCAGCTCCGCAACTGATGTAAGGTTGAGCAGGAAAGTCTTGAAGTCTGACAGAGAGAAGGATACATGACAAGACAACCAAGCACCACTTGGGCATGGGTATCTGAATGTTGGTGTCTGCATTCTCTAAACACTCATGAATAATGACATATTACCAATTGAGTGTTGTTTACATCTTTTCTTCATTTGATCCCCGAGAATTTGTAAAATCAACACTATGGTTACATGTGTAAGTAATCTCAGCAAAAATGGATGCATTTCTAAGCAAAAATAAAAGGTAAAATTTTTTCTGGAAGTGAAAAAAATGTTAAGGAACCAAGGACATAAAAAATATTGAAAACATTGTCCCAAAAAACAAAATAAAACAACAACAAAACCAAAAAAACTCTTTCTCCAAAGGCACCTGGCCTGTATAGTTTTATGTGTGAATTATATCAAATATTCAAAAATAGATCATATTAGGTAAACACATAAATTACATGCATTTATAGAAATTGCCCAGTTTGTTCTATGAAGCTCACATTTATTAATTCAATGCAAAAAAAACCCTAAATAAAAATATAATCAGTATAGTTTTAAACAATACTATACTACACAATGAGCAGGGCTCATTACTTGTAACAAACTGGGATGAAAGAAGATCTAGATTTCTGAGTGAAAAACAGGAAAAGTTTTCTTCATATGTTGATTTGTTTTTTCTGCCCCCTAGTGAAAACGGACTCAACCGCTCTGTGCTGCTGCCTCCCACTTCCTTCTTTCCCTGGAGCCAAGTAGCCTTTGCTCTTGCAGCCATTTTAGTTTGCCAGGTTGCCTAATTCGGACGCCACATCTCATTTAAGTCTGTCTCTCTGGAGCTCTGAGTATTTGAAAAAGCCAGATTCATCTAGCAGGGCTTAAAGATTTTCCTTAGTAATTAAAAAGAAAGAAAGAAATCCAGAAAAGGAATGCAGATTAAAAATAGGCTCTCCATTCCACATAAAAGGAATCATGAAAATTTCACTTTTCTGGATGACTGACATAACATAAAACCTATTTGTTTATATCCTAAGAAGAGAGGACAAGGTATTGGGCTCTAAACAGTGTTGACTTGAGCGGCACTGATCCCAGGCAATTTGGTGACACTTAGGAGAATTTCATGATAAGCAACAGGACATTGAAGAGAAACTTGGCAACATCTGTAACATTTAAAAATGTGCATGCTTTTGCCTTACCAATCTACCTCTAGCAGCCAACTTTTTAGAAATATCTACACTTCTGAGCAGGTAGAATCACAGAGCTACATATTCGGTTTGGTTAAATGTGATTTTTTTTTTTCTCTCTACAACTCAGCATAATCTCTACCTCAAGCTCCATTTTTGTCTGATGATAGGAAACAATCTAGTCACTTCCAGACTCGCTTCCATTCCTTTCCACTCCTTCCCTTAGGGTGGCATCTAAGTTTCTGGGTGTTAGTGAGGAGGCTTCTGGTTTTTGGCTCATGTTTGACAATGCTGTCCCCTCTGGTCCTTGAGCAGGAGTCCCAAGCCATCTGATTCCAAGCTGTCATCGGGGTGCCGCACCTGGTTTGCTAATATAGCTGCCACTGCACTGGGCTTCTGGGGTTCGCACCACTTTCCACTGAGGCATCCACAGACCATCACTGGATCACTTTCTTTCCAATCATATTTCTTCCAGTGGCCTGAATGCATGAATGTTTGACTCTTTTCTCAAGCCACTCTGATTCTGAGGCCCTCTGCTCCTAGCACTAGTAAAATCTATACCCTTCTGCAGCCACAGCATCTTGGCCCAAGGCATTTGTGCATCGCCACTATATTGTAGGTCCCAGGTAGGACATGGATAAAAATTCCTTCTTCTAGACATGCTGTTCTGTCACCTCTACCCAAATCCCAGACTCAGCCCAGGACAGACAGAGCAGACCCTCTTGAAGGGATAGGGTCTGATGAAGTCTCTCTTTTCTTAGCTATTTGTCTCCCAGTCCAAGAAAACTTCCAGCCTGTGAGGATGAGCAGGGCTGGAAGCTCACCCGTTGCCTCTCTGTTCTTTGTTGTAGATGAGGCTTTATGCCTTGATTCTTTTGGTGCTTAACTTTTGAAACCAAAAAGAATCTTTTCTATAAAAAAAAAGAAAGAATGAATGAAAAAAGCTAGACTCTGGCAAATTAAGTCTTGCCTTCCAAGACTATATTGTCTCCACATTGAGTTTGAAGACCCTACTTAAAAATTCAAGTCAAAATCTTGACTCTTTATTTTCTGCACTTGCTCCCTGAATCCCTTCTAGAGGCAGTGGTTGCCCTTGACTAAATAAGGCAGAGACACAGACACTGGTCTGAAGCTGTGAGGACCTCAGCTAAGGTGTCTAAATTCTATACGGCATGATCAGAGGTAGGCATCATGGGGCAATATAATAATGGAAAATGGTAGGCAAACTAAATGTCCTTGACTAGGTGAACTATTTTTAAAAATTATGTTTCTTTATACCTCTTTAAGGTAAATTTGACTCAAGCAAAACTGACCTCAAAAATAACTGTTTCTCTGTTATGTTACCACAGCCACACACAAAAATAATTTTTTTTATTTTTTACATTTTATGTGTGTTTTTAGTTGTAAGATTTGTATTTTAATTCCATAACCTATGGAATGTTATGTGTCCATTAAAAGTTTGAGGCTGAGCTATGAGCTATGCAGTGAAATGGGAAGTTATCCATAATGTGTTGTTAATTTGAAAGGTAAGTATAGGAATATACCTATATAATATAACTGTGGGTTTTTTTAAAAAAGAGTTGGTATATCTTTGTATCTACCATGTACATGTGTGCGTGTACACACACACAGAATTTGGAGAACACACCACCACCATAGTAAAAATTACTTTTGTGGGGTGAAAATGAGAGAGGAAGCATTTAGGTGAACAGGTAATTTTCACATTTACTTTTACATTTCTGAAGTGTTTGAATTTTTTTCAACCAGCCAGCACAACTTTTGCTTGTAAGAGGCGAACATACTGAGAGACAAAAGCACAGAGAGAGAGTGTGGCCTCCACCAGGGGGAGGAAACGAGGTCCCGACCTGGATCGATGCTTCTGCGGCCCTGTTTGTGTTCCAAGGGGGGCTGTCTGGACTCGTGGCGAGGGCAGGGGGCACAGAGCCAGGCAGGCCTGCGTGCAAAGCCACATCCATAGCTTGTTAGGTTTTTAGTCTTTTCGAGTCGTTGTTTGTTCTTTGCCTCTAAAATGGAGAAGTCAGTGTAATGAGCTATGTGAAAGGCCTGGTACAGAGTGTGTGCAGTGAGTGGCAGGAGGAAGGGGAAGGCGGAGGAAGAATGAGTGTTAACTATGGGCAACATGGTCGCCCCCACAGGGCGATCACCTACATTTTAAATACCACCATTGGTGCCTTATTGCTTTTTCTCACCTTTCCTCAAGTTGACAGCCAACATCAATGCTGGCTGAGCACCTGGTAAAAGAAGCAAGCAGGATAACACAAACCAGGGAGAGCCACACACCCTGTATTCAAAGGAGTGTGCTCCAAGTGGTGCGTGCAAGTGTGCGTTGTAGGCGAAAGGGAGGGCATCAGATACGCAGAAGGCACATGCTATGTATTTTCTCGGGTCAGTGTGATAATGGGTTTGCAGGTCCCTACCACAGGTAAGAAAGGAGTGTGGAAAGAGGCAGAAAACTTCATTCGGGAAGACTGGGGTTCAGGGTGAGTGATCAGAAAAGAAAGTAACTTGAGAATCAGATGGCACAGAAATCATGCTGTAAGCCTGGGTAGACAGCGACATGGGGGAAGAGAAGGAGTGGGGAAGAAGGCACACTCAGATCCTGAAACTTGTCTGGGCTTGGAGATTGAATGTGCACCCTTCTGGGCATTGGAGTCTTGGCGAGGGGCTGTATGGAGGCAGAGCTGGGAGGCAGAGGGAATCTAAACCACACATACCCCCACCTGCCCTGACCTCTCACCCTGAAGCCTCAGGAAAGGGAAAATCAATGGGCTCCCTAAGTGCCCTGGGGTCTGTGGCTGGAATTTGACCCATTCGGAGTGTTTACTGATCCATAGCCGGATATGTCCAAATGAGCTCATCTTTACCTTGAGAGGAAATTATGGAGCCAAGACCAAGACAAAGCCACGTTTTATTCAATGAAAATTCACCCCCACATAGTGCACAAAACATCCTATAAACATCCACCTGAGTAACCTACTCTCCAAAGGTCAATTTTGAAAGATCAACAAATAGGAAATTATGACCTGACAGAACACCAAAAGGGTTATTCCAGAATATCTTACATTACCTCTCCTGCTGATCTGTAGACTCTTCCCCCACCCCCACCCCCACTTTGCAAATATTGACTAAGTTCAAGGGCAGTGGTAGAAGGTCTAACTTCAGAGTTAGTGTGAGGTAAAATACTTAAGATGGTGCAATCCTGTCCTAATGAAGAACATATTTGATTCCAAGGTTGGTTATGGTCAGTTCTTGTCCCTTGACCCAGCTGATATTTGTTTTATCAAGTCAGGGACTATTTTTGTCATCATTGTTAATCTCCCCCTTGCCAGATCTGTTTTGGCCGAGGGCATGCACTTGAGGTATGCTAGAAGAATGGAGTGCACTATTGTGGGAAAGAATTATCACTAATTCTGTCTGCCTACAGCTTCCTCAGCCCTGTTCATCTGCTCTTGACACACGAAGCAAAATTGTAGGTGGGAAGTCCATGACCGGGTTCCAAGGAGTGGATTTAGGAGCTGAAAGAGCAAGATAGCAACCTTCTCGTAATGGCAGTAGATCTTCATTCTGTTGGAAAGAATTTTGATTTACCCAACAGGAGACAGCTTGACAGAATATTTTGCTAATAAAGAAACCCACTGCTAAGGGGAGAGGTCAAGCTCATTTGGATTCAGCTTTGACCTCAATATTATACACGTCCTGTCTCAAGGATTTCTGGCGACCTGGCCTTAGAGCTCTGGAACTCAGAATGAACTGGCACTTCTGACCCATGGATTTTGGAGTTAAATGGACCCTGGTTCAAATCTTAATTTCTCGGAGCCTCAGTTTCTTCCTGGATGAAAACGGTCATAACAATACTCTTGCCGGATTGCCCTGGGGGTTCAACATGGTATTGTATCTGAAAGCATTTAACACGATGCCTGTCGCTTAAGATGGGATTAATATGTTTTAGTCTCCTTCCTTCCGCTCAGTTCCTCCAGCTGCTGGTATATCCCCTTTCTCTGCTGCATACATTTGACATCATGGAACCAGGCCAGTGACACTTGAGGGGACACCACTGGCGTGAGAATGACTAGAGAGAAGAAAAGGTTAAACCATGTTTAGAACATCAATATTCATTTTTAAATGATCGGAATGTAAACCGAGTGAACTCCACTGACATTTGAAAAAAATGCAAATATATACATAAATCTGTAGTTGTGCGACCACTTCCTAGATCTGGATACAGCCAACCAAGGTCCCCATGTGGGGAAATTTTTTATCTAAACACCATAGACCCCATCATAGTCTTCTTGGGATATTAACGCCATGTCTTGGTTACCCAGGGAGCTGATAACCCCCTGAGCAGTTTGTTCCAAGGGCAGGTGATAGTCCTTCAGACTCACAGCAGCCTCAGCCGCAATGTTCTACCTAGAGGTCCACAGACTACCTCTCATTTGAAAGTACCATTTCTCAAAACTCCGGTGGGTATGTAACCCTTAGCCACTTCCCCTCTTGGCATCATGGGAAAGGCGGGAGCCCTTTAAATTCCATCCCATTGTGGGCATCCTGGTTCTCCCAGGTCTCTCATAACAAACTTGCTTCCTAACCTTTAGCTAAAATGGCTATTTGCAAAGTAGATAGTCGAGTGTGTATTTTGTATAAGCCAGTATTCGAAGATGGAAAGACTCGGAAAGAATTACTTCCATGTGCAAGACCGTCGATTCTCTAATGTGTCGAGCTCAGGCAGAGGGAAGATTAACGTGAACAACTGAGCACTGAAAACGTATTTATGTTTGACTTTGGAGTGACAACACCTCAGCCTTGAGAGGAAGTCACACAGTAACTCCTGAACTTGGTCTCCGTTTCTTCCCTCTTGATGCTTCCCATGTCACCAGAGCTGGACTGGAGGAAAGAATGAACCAGACTAAAGAGGGCACACAATATATATTTGGAAAGCTAACTTATATTTTCATTTATTTTTTCTATATGTTAGCAATAAACAACTAGAACATACAATGGAAACAAATTAACAACCAAACCTATAAATTATTAGACATAAAGCTGTAAAGCTGCATGGTAAAGGCACAAAGATCTGAAGAAATAAATAGTCAAGGGAAAAGATAACAATAATAATGATAATAATAGCAACTAACATTTATTATGTTCTCATAATGTGCTGGGAAAAATCTAGATGATTTCTTTAATTTCAGAAATCTTGTGAGGTATCAATAAAACACTCATCTTCATTTTTTTAAAAAAGGGAAACTGGGCATATAAAGGAAACACAACTCTTTAATGGGAAGATCCAAATGGTAAATCATTTAATTGCTTAATTTGTTCAATAACTATACTCTGGAAATTAATGCAATCAACTTATAAATAAATGCAATCCCAATCAAGTTTAAAGGACTGTTTATGAAACTTACTGAACAATTTGAAGTTCACCTAGAAGAGAACATGCTAACAAATAAGAAGCCAAGAAAGTATTGAAAAATAAAAAAGCATCAATTTTTAAAAATTATTAAAATTGTAATAAAGGTCACGAAGGTAGTGGGATACACTAAGGACTTACAACAGAGCTCAGTGCATTGGAGGACACAATAAGTATTTGGAGAATTAATGTCTATTTCTACCTATTTTTTCTGTGACTTGCCCCACTAGCCTTTAGTGTTATAAACAGGAAGCACTGAGAACAGAAACGTAATTAACTAGCGACCGAAGGCCCATCATCGATCTTCCTGGACCCCATAAGCCTTGGGGTACATGACCAACCTCAAGGGAGAGAGGAAGTCCCTCCAGATAACCAAGAGCCGATGTCCAGCCAGTTCTGATACAGGCAGGCAGGTGCACCTTACACAGGGAAATGTCCAGTTGCTTTTAGTGCTTGATCTGGAATATTCAGAACCAATTTGTACCAGAGATAGATTATATAGGTAGGTAGGTAGGTAGATAGGTAGATAGATACTTGGGATTGGAGAGGAGAGATGAGGGGTGTCTTTTCTTTTTAGAACATTTTTATTATTTGAATTTTTACATGTTATTGCTTTCATAATTTTAAATCAATTTTAAAAAGAAGAGATTTTACTTTTAAAAAGCCACAATATGATGGCAGCTCAGTAACTCTGCCTGAACGTACGCAGTTGCTTATGTAACACAGCTGCACCGAGCTCATCTTAAGTGTCTGGCACTCAGCTGAGGCCAGGGGGAAATCATAAGACACAGTCTCCTCTCATGGAGCTCACAGTCTGAAGGGGGCAAACGCACCAGAAGAGCACTTGGGCCGTGTGTGCCAGCCAGCTGATCTCCTAGGTAAAATTGCAGGCTTCCTGCCCTGGCCTCTGTGGCTCAGTTGGTTGGAGCATCGTCCTGTAAACCAAAAGGTCACAGGTTCCATTCCCAGTCAGGGCATGTGTCTGGGATGCAGGTTCAGTGCCAGGTCAGGGTGTGTGTGGAAGATAACCATTGATGTTTCTCATGTCGATGCTTCTGTCCTTCTCTCTCTTCCTCCCTTCCCCTCTCTCCAAGCATGTATATCCTCAGGTAAGGATTAAAATAATAATAGCTATTATTATTATTATTATTATTATTATTATTATTAAATTGTGAGCTTTCTGCTGGTTGTTGCCCCAGAGTGACCCTGCGGAAAGAGTGGCCTTCTCAACTCAGAACTGAAAAGCAGGCAGTCTGGAGGCCTTGACGTTAGAGCTTTGCCTGAACTCTGTGCGACGACGCCAACATGGCCTGCGATAAGCTGCTGTCTGGGAATTCGCAGCTTCTCAGACAGCTGCTGAGAGTCCTCTTAGAAGTCATTTCCCTCTGGGGGCACAGAGCCTCTGTGGTCACAGCCACGCTAAGCTTCGGGGCACTCTTTCCTTTTGTTCCTTCAGTCATCATTTGTTCTAGGTTTCGTGGAAACAGTGATGAGTAAAGCATAGCTCTTACCCCAGTGGAAGCTATGCTCCAGTAGGGGAGACCATTAAGCCCCATGTCTGGAGAACGTGGAGAGCATCTGAAGGCCTGAACGATGCTCTGGAACAAAAGCGCCCAGGAGAGGATGTTTCCAGGATGGTGTGAGGGGGAGGACTTCCTATCTGACTGGAGGAGGAAAAACCACCAAGCTATTTTCTTTGCTTCACTGGACAGATAAAAGATATTTGTATCTGAGGGGAGAAGGAAAGAGGTCCACACATGACTGCTCTGCGTCACCCCAGATTATGACGTCTTCCCAAAGTGTGTCTCCTTCTACATGAATGGTCTCTTCATCCATCCATCCATTGGCCCAAGTTGAGAAGCCGTAAGTCATTCTTCCTCAAATTCCACATATGATCAATCATAATTTGGTTGTCAGCTTACGTTCCCTAGATTATTCAAATTCATTCACTTTCCTCCAGCCACAGTATTTAATTCAGCTCTCATCTCAGGTTCTGCCATGGCAAGGAGGAAGCAGTATCATGATTGGCCTTCCTGCCTCCAGCGTTTTCACCCCAACATTTATTCATTCTCCCATCCTGTATTCTGAGTGATTTTTCTAAAGCATTCATCTGCCCCCTGTTCAAAATGAAGAGTTTTACCATGGCTCAGAGCAAAGCCCAAATGCCCTGACATGGCTCTTGCCACCCCTATGATCTGCCCTGGTTACTACCCCACCATTCTCCTCTCCCGCCATAGGGAACTGTTTCTCTTGCACTGGTCCCCTTTCTTCCAACCCATGGCCATCCTCCACACTCTGCTAAACAGTCAATTTCTCTATATCACATCTCTGGTATTCCCCAGATTAAGGCTATTCAGGGCTCCCTTTCACTTCAGTATTATATCCAATCCCCTTAACATGGCTGAAAATACTCCTTTCAATATTACCCTACCTTCCCGCCTGCTGTATTTCCCATTTCTTTCTCCCTACCCTCTAATTCTGGCCCTGATACCCCTATGATATTGAATTGCTTGTAGTTCTTAATACTTATGCTGTTATTCCATGCCTCAGTTCATTTGCATACATGTTCTCTCTGTCTGAATGTTTTCATTTACTTTATTTGCTGCTTGAACTCTTTGTTCCTCTTTAAAAACCTATTCAAATGTTGAATATAAAAACCTATAATATAATACCAACCCAAACTATCAATCAAGTAGAAGAATAAAGACTCTGATGTGCACTGATTCAAAAACATGTCTTTATTTACTATTTCTGAAAAATTTACCTGAAATATATTCTGACAGTAAAAACTA
>PVKU01004953.1:72118-134375 GCA_004027475.1 Anoura caudifer
AAAAAAAAAAAAAAAAAAAAAAAAAAAAAAAAAAAAAAAAAAAAAAAAAAAAAAAAAAAAAAAAAAAAAAAAAAAAAAAAAAAAAAAAAAAAAAAAAAAAAAAAAAAAAAAAAAAAAAAAAAAAAAAAAAAAAAAAAAAAAAAAAAAAAAAAAAAAAAAAAAAAAAAAAAAAAAAAAAAAAAAAAAAAAAAGAGGAAGATGTGGAATGAAGAAAAAGTACAACTGACCAGGAGTTATATAGAAGATGGTTGACAGCTATGTAGCAGGCTTAGAATGCAATTAGTTCAGATTAGAACAGAATCCAATAGTTTCCAGAAAGATTTCATTAGAAAAATTTAAAAGATTCCATACAATGGGCAGAATAAATCAGAAACTAGAAAATATTTGTGAAATAATAATGAAATTATGTGTTCCTTGTAATAATAAGAATTAAAAGAAAACAGATGGAAACTTGAGGAGAATAAAGAATTAACAAAACCAAAATACAAGAAAGTAAAATGGAATTAAAAAAATGGGGCATGATTTCAAGCAATTGATAAATAATGTGAAGAAAATCCATTTTAGAAAAATAAATACCATGCAAACAGTAACCAAAAGAAAGTTGGTGTGGTGATGTTAATATCAGACAAGCAGGCTGATGAGAAGACGAAAAGAAGATGAATGTACTCTAATGAATGTACTCTAGAAACATCCTGCTTCCGGTCATCCGGGGTCCATACAGGAAGGCGAGGAGGACAGGAAATTCTTTCATCAGTTGCTAACACTGAAACAGTGCCTGAGGTGTAGCAGGGAGTCAGTCACTAGTTCCTTGATGAATGACTAGAACCAGTAAGAAGGAAATGTCCTTCTTTCACTGCCTGGCTTAGCAATGTCCACATTTATATCATTGTAATGATGTCAATGTGCTTTACTCTTAGTTAACATTGAGAAGCAATATATGGCTGTAACAGATGACTAAAAGGTGGCTACAGAGAAGAACATAAACGTTATCAACCTTGGCAATGTAAAAACAAGGCATGGTTGATTCAAGTAAGGAGGTACTGGTAGAGAGAAAGTGGGGGTATTAAGGCCCTCATCTTGGGAGTCAGAAGATGCAATCTATAGGTGATACAACTAAAACTAGATCTTTAAAGGTGATATTTGAGGCTACATAGGACACTAGTAGAACTAGGAGCTGTTGTCAGACTTCTTTCCATTAGGTACAACCTCTAAATGATCTTATCCAGTTGCGTGGTTTGAGATACCATCTGTATTGGCAACCTGTAACTCCAGCTGGGTGATGCCCCAGACTTTTATGTACATTGTCTATTCAACATTTCCACCCGGGTGTCCACTGAACATTTCAAGTTTAATGTGCCCTGAAGCCCATTGAAAGAAATTCGATCTTGAAACAATAAGTTAATTCAAAACACTTCAAATTGCAACACAGTCTCCATATAAAAATACTACAAGACAAAGTGAAAACTTCAAGCACAACAAACATCTAAAATCTTCCCCTTCTTCCATCTCAGCTCCTTCTAAAATCTCCCACATATCAGCATCAACTCCCTGCATTGCACCAACTCTCAGCTCCTACTTTCCACTCTTAACCTCCTCAAATTTCCTACAGTACTTTATTCTGTGAACGGTCATAACAACTAATGCTTATGTAGAATTACAGGGTGCCAGGCACTGTCCCAGCCACTTAAGTCTATCAGCTTATTTAATGTCCAGAATTGTGCAAGATAGATACTATTATTATACCATTTGTGAAGACAGGGACTTGGAAATTATTGGCCCAAGGTCACCCAACTATGCAAGTGGTGAAAGTTAGATTTGAACCCTGCCTGTCTGGCTCCAGAGCTTATGCTCTAACTACTATGTTACCTGGTGCATGAAACTCTCAGCTTTCTTTCAACTTTTCCATCACATGTCCATCACCTGGATTTCTCAACAAAGGACAGCCCGAGAGCTATCTCCACAAATAGCATATATTCCCTGCTGGAAATCCGGGGAAGCAGAACAATTGCAAACACTCATAATACAATTTTTTCCTGAAAAAAATCCTAATAATTTTTGCCCCAATATAAGTAGGAGAAACAAATTGTGGAAGAAATTGTGTTTCTGAGCAATGTAGAAATGCACAAACTGAAAGAAGTCCTAAATTTCTCTGGACTAGGGGACCCCAAGCCGTCAGTGTTGTGTTTTAACTTAGGGGACCATGGCATGCGACTGCATCATCCACCTGCAAGGTCCCTCAAGCATCTTTGAGAATGACACCAGCTACATCCTAGACTTTCAGGGCCCTTTAGTCTTCGGAGATGCCTGCTTGCTTCAAGTTCTGTGCATCTGGGTGAATTTGAGGAGCATTTCCAAAGACCACAGGTGAACACAGAGGATCTCACAGCTGCCTGTCTCTATTGCACAGTCTCCAGGTCTTTAACACTTTCAATTTCAAGTGGATGAAGGTGTTTTAATGTGGCTGTTCTTGGCCTTGAGTTCGACTCATTAACTTGTTTCTAGAGTTCTCACAAAGGCTTTGGGAACATGTATTGTTAAGTCAGTGTCTCTGCAGGAGAATAAGGGCTTGAAGCTACTACCTATTCCACCTTTTTGCTAACATCATCATCATCCTGAGTATTTTTCTCTTAACTTTGCTTATGTCTTTGACAAACTTTAATAAATGTCTTCTACATGCTAGTTTGAGGCTAAGTGGTAGTAAGCAGGAGTCTCAAGAAATCCAAAAATTAGATCCAAATATATCGGTCTCAAAAGCCTTCTGTAGTCTGCCATGTGTGCCATGTTGTTGCCCACCATACCACGAAATTTGTGGGAAATTGTCACCCAGCCATGGAAAACGAGTACATGCTACGGTGTCATCGGCAGTGTCCAGTAGGGGTTTGTGGGCACCAGATGCTCTTGCTCCTGTGAGGAACTCCTGTGTCCTAAAGTGTCGCGGCTCTGGGAATCTCAACCCAGGAGGCCTGCGTCTCTGAAGGCAGGCTTGGCATCCAGGGACAGGAAGTGGGCTAGGGTTCCCTAGCACTTTGCAGAAATGAGAGTAGAGAGGGAGAAATTCAAACATGTAGCAGGATCTGTTGTAAGTTACCAAACCAGGAAGGCAATGGACTGGAAGGAATCTGGGAAAGAAAGGAAGAAATTATAATTAAAGAAAGTCACCTCTTCCTTAGCATGATCTCTAAATAAGACAGAGTTGGGTTCAGATCCTTCATTTTGTCTCTTATTCTGTGCTCTCAAATAAGTTACTTGAACCTCATGTTCTTCATCTTTAAATTAGTCCTTAAACTACCTCCATTACCAGGTTGTAGTGAGAACCAAGAGAACATGTACAAATACCCTAGTGCAGAGTCAAGTATGCAGTAGACACCCCAAAGGGGGTAGTTATTACTATATGATAATAAAATATTGCAATATGTATTAGTTTTTTGGCTGCATTATAAATTGTCACACATTTAATGGCTTAAAGCAACACAAATTCATTGTCTCTTTGTTTCTATGGGCAGGTGTCTTGGTATGGACGAGCTGGGTGCTCTCACTTTAATGCGAGCAATTTACCCAAAAGCAGGACGCACAAATCAGGCCCACTTGGGAAGGTTAAGCTGTTTACATCTCCTTTCTTCAGAGATGGTCCCAGTTAAGGTGATGGAAATACTTCTTTTGGAGATCCTGGTCCTCATTGTAGGAGTGATGATGGTATGGGATAACGACGGGGTGTGAAGATGTGATTAGTCATCATTGAAAACAGCTGTCAAAGAAAGGACAGGAAACAAAGCCTGAGCCACGGCCAAATACCCCTCTTACCCCTCAGATCTGCATTTGGAGGTGTGTGTCTTAATGGAGCTCTCTAATCCAATGGCATCAATTCACCAATACACAGGCACTATTTCTGCTCAAGTTCACTGTTATTTGTATTTTTCATGGGTTAACATAGCCTCTTTCAGAGCTGGTTTCCCTAGCCATGTGAACATTCATGAGAGGTTATGCACCTCCTATGGGCTTGCAGACCTTCACCTAAAGGATCTGGGGAATGGGTAATACTCAGTGGAATACTCAGAGAGGGGATCCATCCGCCTGATTCCAAGCATCAGTGTCTCCCCAGCGATCACTGCGGTAACTATGGCACCCACTGCAGTGTTGAGCACAAAGGCAGCCCCACCAATCTTGACTGGGAGGTTAGTTAATCCGCTCACCCCCCACCACCGTGCAATGCCCATTGCCTTGCCAGCACTCTGTACTTTTCATGCTGACATTCCTATCACCATCCCTGGAGCTCACATCTCCGAGGAGACTGTTGGAGCAGGAAGGCCCAATTATTCCTCGCCAGTGGTGAAGTTCATAAATCTGATTGGTGATGGGATTTGAGAATAAAGCCATGACTTCTGAATCGTCGTCCAGTCTGCTTTCTTGCCCACTCTGCTTTCTTTTATGCAGCTGTGGTCACTGCCACCCACTTTCCTCATTGCTCTTGGTAACCTGTGAATGTATCGCAGTTCAGTAATTGAAACTCAAACCACAGCAGTCTCCCGAGTGTGGCAGAGGTGCTGGATGGGAACTGACCAGAAAAGTCTGGTTCTCCATCCATCGTATGCAAATCAGGGCCAATTTGGTAGGTCTGAGCCCTGTGCAGTCACTCAGGGTCCCAGGCTTGGAGAGTCCCATATTTGCTTTACAGCTCTGCTGTCTTCCTCTTGAAATTCATTATCATTTTAAAGCAAAGGGCCACGCATTTTCGTTTTGGACAGAGATCCGCAAATTATGTCACCAGTCCTGTCTGCAATAAGGATAGAGTGGGCTTCAACCTTCATTTGCAAATTGAGAGAATCTAACTTTGTTTCCTTATTGTCTAACCAAGCCTCAGACATTTATGACAACTTAGTATCATTACCAGGTTTACCTTCAATTAAACCAGGTCGATCTTTTTGATCAGTAACACGATAAAATTAACAAAAAGAAGGGTTTGGTTGGAGCCGCATATAAAACGTCACAGGACGGCCCTCCACCCCAGGAAGACACCTACAAAGTCCTCTCTGTCTCCCTCATCCACCCCCAAGCTGAGCCCATCTAGAACTATTCTACCCACACCCCTTCCTCACCGAAACACTCTCAAAATATCCTCCAAAATGTCTTGGCACGCTGGTGCTGTCCCTCATCTCCTCTGGCTCATCTGTGTTTGTTAAATATGACTTCACACATAGTAAGCTCTTCAAAACAAGAATCTTGGATTGCAGGGACAGACAGTGCGCTTGTGAGTCAGTCTGGGCAGGAATGAGAGCGCTGAGGCTGCCCTTGCCCCCGCCTCCCATTCCCTCTCTCACCCACATGTGCACCGTCGCACACACGAGGGCACAGTGTGTTGAGGAAGAAAAGTAGTGGGGCGATGGGAAGCTTTGGAAATGAGGCCTGGTAACTCACCTGGACTTAACAGCTTGGATCCTGAGGAAGGCTGGAGTGGAGGCTGTTCTTTTCTAAGCATGTCTGCGTCTTGGCACCACACTCAGAAACTCACTGAGAAACTCTGTTATTGGCCAGGATCTGATGGCACCACGATCTCTAAGTCACTGATCCACAAAAGCCCCTGGTTTGTAAAAGTAAAATAACCATATGTGGGATAAAATAACCATATCTCTCCAGCCAGGGGTTCTGCTGGCCTCACATCATTTAACACGCACATCTTCTGATACCAGAGCACCTGTCTGGGACCTACATGGAAGGAAGAGAGTGGATTTCTGATTCAGAGCTCCCAAGGTACAGGAAGATTTCTCCTTTCGACCTAAGACACCCACACTCTCCCATTCTGACCTTGACAATGACAATCGCATGCATGTGAACAGCACTTTGTACTTTTCAAGACACTTTCTAATCTGGCATCCTGTAGGATCTTCTCAGCACCCCGGAGAGACAAGGAGGGCAAATGTCCTCCCCACTTTACAACTGGGCCAGCAACCTCAGCACACATGTGGTGGCATGTTTGAAGCCACAGTCCTGCCTTCTGTTTCAAGATTGAGTTCTCATTGCAAAGCACAAACAATGAGAAGCCTTTTTCCTTGAAGAAGACTTTTTCCTTAGATTACGGGAACATTGGCAATCGCTTCCTATTCGCCCCTAACTTTGGGCACAGGCCTGCCTCTGATGAGGCCATACGTTTGCTGATTGACACCATTGTTGTGAAAGACGTGACCCACCGAACAGAGAGGGGAGTTTTTTTAGGCTGGAGGAAATGAGGCTGGAAAGGGAGGCGGGGCTTGGAAGAGCAGAGAGAGGCCCTGATTGAAAAGAAAAGGAAAAAATTATCCCAATTCCAGCACTGCTGGAAAATGGGAAAGTTATTGCTGCACAAAGACCCTCTCAAACTGCCTGCCTTCCAAAATTTCTACTGCACTCTCTGCAGTTACTTGTGTATGGCAGAAGCAGCATCTTTGTATTATATGAACAGTCTGCTTCATAATCAAATACCATCTGTCGCTACATCTGAACTTGTTTTCAACATCTGTGCGTTCTGGTCTTAACAAAGCTTTAAAAACTAATTCAAAAACTTTCACAGATCACTGACTAAATATGTACATTGACCATCTTTCCACATTGGTTTGCTCTGTTTCTTCTATAGGTGCCTCCCTCGGCCTGGGAAGACTGAAGACATATACACTTGGAGGCTCTCATAAGCTTATTTCCTAATGGCCTTGGGTAGCCAAGTGCAAGAGAGGGACACTTGCTTATGCACCGAGAGGACCCATCATATTCTTTCTTGGTGCCAATATGGTCCCTTTCTGCCAATGAGAAACCTGTAAGTTGATCAGCTACCATACCCCAATTACTCAAAATGACACTACAGATAAAACGGCAACCAAGGGGAGAATGAACTGGATGGCTTCTACGCAGCAAAAGTGTGTTTGAACAAATGGCGAAGTAAAACCGTGAGAGCTCTCAGGAGGATAAGGACGCTGTTACTTTGCACATGCTTCAGAAATGTGAAGTACATCTTTACAGAACTTTTGGCCAACCCCCTGGCAGATGTTGACCAGTTTTGCTTATGTATACATCAGTTGCAGAACACTAAAACAGAGATTGGAAATTTTAATTTAGTCAAGGCAGTTGGGCTAAAATGATGGCTTTTGTTGAAACCATTAAATAGAGCTGCCTAATGAAGTACAGTACAGGGCTGGCCAACACAGCCCTGATGGGAGCCTGCCGCTTCCAAGCCGGAGAGAGGGGAGGCAGCGGCCACGGGTCTCAGAGTGCGGGCAACGCAGAGTCCTTGGACGGCGAGAAAGGGCTTGGGATGGTGGGGGCAGAGAGGAGGGGGCTAGGAACCATGAGCAGAGGGGAATTCTGTCCACAGCATCGACCCCAGTGGAATCTTAGCGGTGCATGAGTGTATGTGCAGGCATGTGTGTGCAAAAAGGGCACATGTGCATGTATGCATATGCATGCCTATGTGTGTGTGCAGAAGCATGCGTGTGTCTGTGGTGTGATGAGCAAACGTTTTATCTTGGAAACATTCTCTTTTAAGTTGCAGCTGCCCACTTGCAAGGGGCCAGGAGGGAAGTGTAGTGTGAGCAGGTGCACAGCCCCTTGAAGGTGATGTGGGTGAGTTTGAATCGAGGAAGGGAGGGTGCTGGCAAGTTGTAAGGCTGGGGAGTTCGTGGGAGGGGTGGGAGGCTGCCGGGTCAATGAGTCCGGTGATTGATTCCGCTGCTTGAGTACACTTGTCCTTCCCACAGCTGCTTGACCGCACGTAGCCATTAGGTGTGCCCTGGCTAGTCTTTCTTGTCCACTCAGGGTCAGCCCAGGCAAAGCTAAGATAACCTCAGTATTGATAGAAACCCACTTTAGCATGATGGGGCCAACTCATAATTATTTAGAGAATTGGACGTTGACTTCTTGCACAGTGATGAGTATATTATAGAGCACTGGATTTTGTGTGTATTTTTCAATTGTTTTCCTCTTTTAGTGAAAATTTTTATCACACTACCACTTCATGTTCTAGTAGTGATGAATGTTTAAAAGTATGCACACAATACTATATTTTGTAAAGATTATTATGATGGTATAATTATTTAAAGCATATAAACAAGTGAAATTGCACTTAGTAAACACCTATTCTTGGCCGTGTATTACATGCAAATAGAGACTCAGTCCTCATTCCTCTTCTGGGGAATAACAAAGAATAGCAGTTGATTTTTGCCAAACAAATTCTATTTTAAAAACCACGAAAAGCATTAATTAAAATTATTTGAAATGATTGTCTGAGGTTAAGTGGGTGTTTGTGCATTTTTTTCAAGCTGGCCTAAGTACGAAACAAACAAACAACTCGTACACACAAACATGTTTTTGCTGTTTAGTATTTGGGATGTACGTATAAGCATGTTGCATGACTTTCGTCAGCGAGCAGACCAGACTCCTAATTCCTCAGGTGAACCTGGCCAAAGCCCCAGGTTAAACCCTGAAATGTCTGTGTTCCAGAACATATTCCCAACCTTCCAGGGATGAGGATGCCTCTATGACTCCCAGTATCCTGGCACGTTAATTTCCTGTACAGATGATGTTTAATGAACACAGGGAGTCACTCACTCAAAGCCGGCAAGTACCGCTGCAGGGCAGTGAGAGTTCTAACCTCCACTTTTAGCTCCAATTAGCTCTAGATCTTCCGTAATTACAGACATATATTAATGCCACCCAGTGAGTATGCAAAGTCAATTCTATTTCATTATGAAATATTCATGTTTCACTCAGGTAAATATTGATATAAGTTTGGATTTCTTCAGAACACACTTACAGACAGCCTGGGAGAAATAACAAAAGAGTTCTGGGTGGACTAGGGAAACCAGATCGGAATGAAATACATCCTAAAATATTTATGTTCTAGCTCTCAAAAAAAAAAAAAAAAAAGATTCTTTCCCCACCTAGGTGAATGAGATTTGTCTGAGATACTTTTCCCACTGTTTCTAAATATCCAGCTTTATCTCAAAATGAACAAACATCCAGGAGGTAGGGAGAAGGGGAAAGAAGGTAGAATTTCAGCTAGATGCTCCATAATTTTTTTATCTACTAGAGAGATAACAGCAGATGAAATTTGGAAAGCCAAATTATTTGGAGGGGGTGAGAAGGAAAATCAGGGCTCAGTTGACACTGATGACCACCCTGATGTACAGTTTACCATTCATTTCTTTTTTTCCCCCCCTAGGGTGTAGTGTCAGTAAATGCCACTGCTCTTAAAGGTTTGCCAGTATTTCTGTGAGAACCCTCCACCGTTTCTGCTGGGGGTGTGCTATAACTTGGCAATTTGTGAGCACACTGGGCTGAAGCACAGGATACACATTGTCAGCCCAGATGCAATTTTCTGTTGCAATTACCAAAAATGAAATCAAAGAAGCTGCTTGGGATTTTAGCTTATGGGGACAGTAGGGAAAGGAGAATATTTGTATTGCTCTTCTCTTGCTGCACATGTTTATGCTTTGATTTTGTTCGTCCTTATTTTGGGTTATTTTCCATTTTACAAAAACTAAAGTTTAAACACACACCAAAAAGATCAAGGTAGCTTTCATTACAGAATATGTCTTTGTTATGGCACAAATATGGTTTAAATATGGCTTTTCCTGCTAGAAGTTGAAGGCAGAACATGGGTCCTGTCCCCAGGTATAAGATCGCTTTCCTTTAGGTACTACAGAACTCTCTTCATTACTATGGTGTTTTTGCCTAAGTTTCCTGGGGTTCTCTGAGTGCCCTACATTTTAGCCTGTGTCAGTCCATTGGTGGTCAGAGACCGTGTCTATGCAAACCATTCTGTGCCAGGCCCCAGGCAGCGTCATCCAGCCTGGCCACATCAATGTCTAGCCAATAGCAATGGCTCTGGACTGAACAGTCACATTTCTTTACAATTGGCTCAAGAGATTTTTTAACTGAATTAACCAAATCAGCATATTCCTCTGACTTTGTAGACTTGAAGATGCACTATTTCAGCCATGCCCCCTCTAAAACATGTACTGGATGAAATATGAAGGGTGGGGTCACAGAAGCCAGTGAGAGCTTAGTAAAGACTCTTGGAGGGGAAATTTTCTGTGTTGATATCAACAAAGTAGACCATGTCATAGAAATGGAGCGTCTCTTCAAAGGTAAAGTTCTGGCTTGAACACTAAGTCAGTTTTTTCTCAACCGAAGGTGAAAAACTCCAGGAAAATGGATAGAAGGTGACTTCCAAGGGAGGCTGAAAGTACATGGGCAGCACACGGTGAGTACTGGTTGGATGAACAAAGAGTACTGGGAAATGCCTGTGACCTTCGGTGGAGTTTACTACCACGATGGCTCCTCCCAAGACAAGAGCTGTCATTGCCTCAGATGGGGTTTCTGCCTCGCTCTCTATATTTAAACACTGATGAGAAAGGGTCACCATTTGAATTCCTGGAAAGTCTTTGATGGTCTGGCCTCATGGGGGCTCTTCCATTATGGACTGATCCAAATCTTCATTGTTTTAGCATCTTTTCCTTTCTCCATTCTATTCTTAAAAACAAATGAAAAGAAAAAAAGGCAAGCAGAAGACTGAAGAGAGAAGAGGGGGAAATGGAAGGGGAAAAGGAAAAGAAAGAAAAATCAGCAACTCTTGCATGCAGTCAGGGACTTCCATTTCATTTCTGATTTCAAAGATGGCCCCTCCAATCACCTTGTTCTCCGATATGCTGAGCTGAAAGGCATTTGAGGAGTAGCAGAAAGGGAAAAACCTTGGCATTGCTGACCAGACACACTGCAGCATCTGGGATGCTCCTCCGAGACCTGTGGCCAGGCTAACCTGGCCTCACTTTGCTGAACTTGCAGAACCTAGAGGATGAGGTCACATTTGGCCATGACTATAAATAGACACCAGTGACAACTAAAACCAAAAGGGAGCTTTGCCTGTGATTCACAGGCTGACATCTCTGAACAAAGGAATTAAGCATCCATCATTATCTAGAAACCTCAAGAAAAGCAAAACACTCTGGAAGGTAATTTTTGTGTCCTCCCTTTTTTTTTTTTTTTTTTTTTTTTGCTTCCCCTGAAGTCCTTTGATCTTAGAAAGAAACCCCTCAGCTTCCAATATCAAGATGAGGACGGATACTGAGGAATTCCGGATGGCTTGGAGTTTCCTTACAGCGAAAGGAATCGTGTCACACCTCCAAGCTGCACAAAGACTTTATCGCAGGAGCAGCTTTCTACAATATGTTATCTACTGACAGTGAGACCTAGCATGCCACGCTACACCCCTACCCACACTCCCCTTGGAAATCCTGATCATTCATATAATTCAGCTTCCAAGAACCCACCCTCCCCTCACAACGTAACAGAACTGAAGGAGAGTAAAATAGCCTCCCTTGCTTCCAACACAGCCTGTAAGAACAAGGGTCCAGTCATCTGCAGCACCTGTTCATAGACAACTCAGTGGAGGTGTTTGTCTTCCAAAATCACAAAGAGAATTCAAATGGGAGCCAAAGATCTTCCATTTTGTGGAGTGGTGGGACTGGCTGCCGGGAGTCATCCTTGCATCTCCCCAGAAGCTCAAGCTGCTGCTGCTTCCTAAGACTCTGAACCCCCTTCACCTGGACAGCAGCCTCAGCCTGCATCGGCGAGAAAGCAGGAACCCAAGCCCCAAGTTCTAATGTGAATAACAGTACCCGAACAAAGTCTGTTCAATCAGAAATTGAAAGTAAAACTCTAAAAAAACTGCCATCTGGACCAGGGAAACATGTCATCTTTCAGACTATGCACAGCATCAGTGTTTTTCTTTTCACAGATTTAGCACTCTGCCCCCCTCTCACCCCCCCCACAGCCTCTCCCCCTCCCCTCACTTCCTCCCCCTTCACCCTCTCCACAGCTCTGTCATTTGAGAAGCCCTGTCTTCACTTTTCCGTGTATTTAATTCTTCATATCATTTGCAGGACATATCACATATTTGTTGTGATTTAAGCAATATCCATGCCTCCTCTGACTTGGGAGAAGGCTATCACCTTCCCCTCCTGCTCTGGGAAATTCTGCCAAGTCCACATTTTGTGAATTTTGTCATAATCCATGTGTGCTTGAATAGTCAGGGGAGACCGTCTCAGGATTCTGCAGGCCCCCAAAGCTGCCTTCCACCCATTATCTTCCCACTTGGGCTTAAGTCTAAGAAGGAGGCAGAGCAAGCCTGAGATGAGGACCCATGAGGTGACCTCATTGAGAATGGGACACTTGCTCATTTTTGTGTATTTCCTAGGAATGAATGTATTTGGATTTGCTGAATGCGTACAAATGTATTTAAAGTTTTCCCCATCGTGCTGGGGACATTCAAGAATTAGAAAATGAAATGCCTCTGCCATTTGTATTTAATTGTGCTGGGTCTTTGAGTAGTAGGTTTGGCTCCTTCTCCAAAGGGGCAAAGTATTCATATTTAGAGTGAAGGAGAGAGAGAGACAGAAAGAGAGACAGAGGGGAAGAAAGAAGGACAGAGACAGAGGGGGGAGAGAGGAAAAGAAAAGAAAAATAAGCAAATACCCAAGCAACCAGTGTTTGTCAGTTTTCTATTAAGGCAGTAAGAGTTCTCAAGAAACCAAAAATGAAAAGGAAAATCATCATTGGGATGTAAGCAAATTTTTATGAGCTTCAGCTATGTGCAGAGTCCTACTGGGGAAACCAAAGAATAAGGCTCAGTCTGTCCCTTTTAAAGAATGAAATGATGCCCATGACAATTAGCAAAGACACAAAAGATCAAGAGAAGCTTTTTTGTTGTTGTTGTTATAGGATTGGTATCAGCCCTCTTACTGGAAAGTAAATTGCTTGAAGGCAAAATCCATTCATCACCTTAACTTCAATGATAGGGACCAACAGGAAGTGGATTTGCAATGAATTAAATGTATGATTTTTCACTGGAATGGACAATCGCATCAGGCGAGTCAGGCAACTCTCTGTGATTCTAGGATGGAGAGGCCCTGGGGAGAGCACTCAGGACCTTCGTCCGGTATTTCCACCTCTGTCAGTAGCTAAGAAATGGCTGAGGTGTCACCAGAGTCCCCTCATGGCCAAGTACACACAATTGTATTTTTTGCCAAAGCGACACCATGATGTGCAAACTCAAGGTTTTCACATACTCCTAACACTGGGGTTTGCAATCCATTAGAAACCTTTGACCTAGTTGAATCTCCAGTCCTCCTGTGGCTGGTCCCCATTCTGGCTTCTCTGTGGCTTGTATTCCTGAGCCATGCTCCTTTCTGCCAAGTCATTAGAAGCAGAATCTCAGCATCCTGAGGTTTCCGTCTGCCCTGACTGCTTAGAGTCACATCACTTCTTTTCTCCAGAAACTCTGTCCACCCAATGAGCTATGTAAATGTCAACCCCAGCACTGACTGTGACCTTGGGCAGGTCCCTCCACCAGGCAATGCCTCTATTTTTCCTTCTCCAAAATCGAGAAAGTACTGGCCGCCTTTTGTACCTCTACCATAGCATTTTGTGACATTCAAATGAGACAAAATTATATGAATATGTAGCAGAACGATAGAATGTTTTCCAAATATGAGGTGTAACCGTTATTCTGGGCTGCCCAAGGATTTATTTTGTGAAATCGAGACTACCCCTTGACATTCATGGGTCTTTGTTTGGCCCGCCTATCAAGGCAGAAATTTGCTTTGAGATCTTGAGCAAAAGATACTGTCATACTACAAATTACCATGATCTAATTAGGCCTCCCTCCATAAATCTGTCATTGGAAAACCATTCAGGCCTGCTCAGCCCAGCTCTTGATTTAAACTGCTCCAGGAGTCTAGCCGAAGATATATCCAGGACAGAATCCAACACAATATTCCGGTCTCCTCCCACTGCTCCCTTGAGGATGGGCTGTTCACCAATTTTGGCCACAATCACGGTTATGTAGAAGAGAGATTCATTATAGTTTGGGCATAGATCTTAACCAGTGCCCATGCAACCTCGTGACAATGTTATTTAGCATTCAGATTGGATGTGAGCTCTTATTGGGAAAAGAATATTGCTAAAGAGTAGCACTGCTACTCTTGGGCCCTTGGAGCAAAGAGAAACAGACAGGAAAGATGCATATTCTCTCCATTGAGCTGACAGGTGTCTGCAGCATCCCTCAAGTATGATAAACACTTTGCAATGACATATACAACAGAACTAAGGCTTTTAAAAAATGCTGGTGCTGGCCAAACCAAATAATGTCCATTCCTGGTTGTCCTGAACAAAGAAGATAAAAGAGAGGTATGGAAAATCCAAAGCAGCGGTGATCCAAACTCAGTTACGCTGCACTTTACAAAGTGTGTTTGTACTTATGTCTGTAGTTACTAGTGTCTGCGGTGCTGTGGGAATCCCTATGTACCAATGTAGCAGCTCCGGTGTCCCCCCTCAGGAAAGTCTGGGAGGCACAACAGCTTCCCCATCTTTCCTCTTCTCCTCTCTTTCCCACCATTGCTATTTCTGATCTCCCACCCTTGCCCTACCATCCCAAAACAACACCCCCCACCCCCGCCAACACTTCCACCTTAATATCTTTCTGCACCTCACTGCAGGCTGTTTGGGTTTCAAAGAAATGTTCTGTGTGCGAAGCAAACAGAAAGCTGTGGAACATCAACAAAGCTTTATTAAACAGCTAATGGACTTACGTTCCCTGGAGGAGCCGATTCTGGGCTGAGAGAACCCGCCTCCATGCACACAAACTTAGGGAGATGCACCTCCCAGTGCTTCTGGCACAGGTGGGCCTGGGAAGGACGCAGAAGAGTCCTGTAGCAGACGCAGATAGCTTGCGATGGATGACGAGGGGAAGCAGGAGGTGTGGTGTGAAAGTCCCGGCAGACAACCCGTTACTTTTCCTCAGGGACTGGGTGAGTCATCAGCCCTTTGAGCAGCTGTGAAAGGGCAGGAGGAGTAAGAAGATGTCAGAGGCTCTGGAACTTTGCCCCCACACTCGTGGAGGTTTTGCAAGGCAGCCCTTGGTTGTAATCAGCTAAGGCCAACACGAAGATCCAAGATCCCTGGGTCTGCCTAGTGCTGAGGGATGAGGCGATTAAGGGGGAGGAGGACGAGGAGAAATAAAGCAGGAGGATCAGAGGAAAGAAGAGGGAGAGGAATTAACCAATAAAGGGCCATTTGGGCGCCCCCTTTCACGGGGGCTCAGATTAATGGGGGAGGCGAGCGCCCACACACATCAAGGAGAGCCTGGCAGGAAGGAACGTCTGAGGAAGCGTGAAGTAGGGGCTTGAAACCGTTCTAAGGAAAGGGGTCAAATGAATGTTTTCAAAATAAAATAGGCTCAAAAGGGACAGTGAACAGGGTAGCACCGGAGGTCAACTGGCACATTCAAGTGTTTTATTGTTGCTATCAAAAAGATGCTCGGAAAGGAAAAGGAAGAAGGAAAAACCCTTTTAAGTTTCAAGTTCCTTTTTTCTTTCCTCAAAAAGAGGCATGTGAAAGACCAAGCTGAAGATTATTTTCGTCTATTTTGGGCAGTGATGATGGTGTCCGTGGACTCCAACCAGCCCGGGAGTGGAGCCGGAGCCAGAGGCTGGACATGGTGATCTACGCACAGGACCCACACACAGCTGCAGTGCAGACATGGCAAGGGGGGCTTGTGGCCCTGGCACCCCTGGGCGAGTGGACCAAGACGCAGGCCATGCTGCCATGTTTGTGGCTGTTCCTGTCAGCTTTCAGTCTGCAGGGGAAAATAACATTTAGGGGGAGAAAAAGTAAAGAAAAACCCTTCCTGAAGAACAGCTCTGGACTCAATGCCAACCTGAGACAGCTGCTAATGTTGAACAACAACATCAAGGACCTACTGTCCCTTCCTGCCACCCCCCCTCCTCCAACACCACAGAAAGAACTGTGAAAAGACCAAGAGTTGGTGGGCGGCCAACAAGAACTAAAGAACTTGCAGCTGGCGAAACCACCTGTGCCTTGTCAGATTCCAGCCAAAACAATCCCTTCCCCCGAGTCTCCCGCTCAGGAGGAGAGAAAATCGGATCAGAAGATGAGAATCAAGGGGGTGGAGAGTGAGTCCAGGGGCTCCAAACCAAGCACTCAGCCAGTTGGGGAAGAGAATATTGGGGAACAGTGTCGATGGACCCAACAATTCGGCACTGTGTTCTTGACAGAGAGAGAGAGCAATGACTGCATGCGACCGAGCCAGCCAGTGTGCACTCTGAACTCTGCTTTCTGGACGGGCGGCACTTTGCCACACCAAGGGCTGGTGTCTGGACCCATGTGGCAAATGGTGTAAGGAGGGTGGCGTGAGTTCAAATGCTGGGTGTCCATGGGAACATTCCAGAAATGGCTCCCTCCCCTTTCCAACTGCAAAATCAAAAGTTGACTGGAGGTTAAACACTCCCCAATGGCATTGCTTAGCTGACATGTATGGTTTACCTGGGAGGTTGTTTTTGTTTTTTTCAAAAGGCAAAAATCCCATGCTCAGGCTTCATAAAAGTTATGTGAACCATGTGCTGAAGAAGACATTCAAGGATCACGGGAAAACAACAATCTATGAACGAGACATCGTCTCAGATGCAGACTCTAATGCGGTTGCTGCCTCTCTCAATCCCGTTTCTTTTCTTTCTTCCACCCACTGGCGATGAAACTGCCTGAGGTTTAGTTATCATTCCTCTAGCGGTAGCATTTAAAAGTAATCACCCATTCATTTGAAGTGATAATACATGCCGATCCTAAAATTAGAAAGTTCTCCTTGTCCTTTGAAGATTAGCTGAATCTCTAACTAATGTTATCGTTGGCCAGGTAATGTTGGCATGAACCAGAATTAAATTTTTGTTGGCATCCCCCGCTGAAATCCACATCGCAGTTAATAGCCATTAAAGATTAGTAGGTCATTCCCTGTGTTAAAACTTCATTTTTGAAGTATTTATTCATTTCACTGATGATTGCCACCCCCACCTGGCTTTTTCTTTAGAGCATCCAAGAGAATACTATGATCAGAAGGTGGTGAAGAATAAATAAGCCCATGGTCAGTGTCCCTGTAAATATCCAAAGCAATATCCTGTCACTTTTCATGGAAAAGATTGCAATTGGTGAAAATGGAGAAAGAGGGTTTCTTTTTTTACTAGTTTTAAAAGCTTCCATTTTATATACAAAATTAAATCTTTATTATAACAGTCAAATAATATATATTTATTAAACGCACAAGTCTTTTGTGGTAACAATGCTTTGGTGGTATTCCTGCCAAAAGTATATAACTTAAATCTCGTCATGAGGTAAATTAACACCCAACAAACCCCAAATTGTTTTTCTACAAAATAACTGGCCTGTACTCTTCAAATAATGTCAAGGTCAAGAGAGACACAGAAAGGCTGAGGAACTGTTCCAGATTAAATGAGACTAAGACACCACGGCCTCTAAATGAAACACGTGACCCTAGATTGGGTCCTGGACCAAGAAGAAGATGGCAGCCATAAAGGGGTTCTTGAGAAATTCGGTGAAATTTGAATACGGATTCCGAAACAGTATAGTACTAATGTTTAATTTCCTGAATAATTTTAATATTTTACTGCGGTTATGTAATGTCTTTGTTCCCAGAAAAAATAAATACTGAGATATTAACAGGTAAAGAGGAACTACAATTCCAACTTACTCCAATGATTCAGAAAGAAAAGACAATATGCAAACATCTATGAGCATATTTGTAGAGAGAAAGTGATAAAACATTGAGGCAAAGTGGAAACAATTGGTTAATATGATGAAGCGTGTATATAGGAGGGCCATGGACTATTCTTGGAACTTTTCTAAGTTCGAAATGCTATTTAAAACAGAGGCAGATTCTGAAATGGCTCCAAATGCTCCATCCCCCTGGTATTCAACTTCTTGTAAGATCTCCTTTCCCTTGTGTGTGGATCGAAGTAATGACTTGTTTCTAACGGATGGAATACTGCAGAAGTGATGGCTGTCAATCCCGGAATTAGGTTACATACAGGACTGTGACTTCCTTCTGGCTCACACTGTCTCTCAGGCTCTTTGCACCGGTCGACTGTAAGGGAAGACGGCCACCGTGTTTCAAGTTGTCTCGTGGGGAAGCCCATGTGGCAAGGAACTGAGGGTGGCCTCCAACCAACAGCCATTGAGGAACTGAGGTCCTCAGTGGAATGGCAGAGAAGGAACAAAATCCTGGCAACAACCACATGCATAAGTTGGGAAGCTGATCCCTTGCCAGGTGAGCCTTGGAATGGCTGTAGCCCCAGCCAACACCTCAACTACATCCTCTCAAGAGGCCCTGGGCCAGAGGACCCGGCCAGGCAGTGCCAGGAATCCTGACCCACAGAAACTGAGATAATTCATATTTGTTTTCTAAGACATTAAGTTTCAGGGAAATTCATTATGCAGAAGTAAACAATACACTCGCCGGGCTTTTTCTCTTCTTTTATTTATTTTTTTCTTTTCTTATAGGGGATGAGGTTAACAGTATCAAAGGATGAACTTCCAGGTCATTATATAAAATACTATTTCATTATTTTTAACAGTCAAGATTGTTCAGTATTGTTAGATTGTACAGTGCAAAGGAGCACGCGACAGAGTGGGTAATAGGGAGTTAAAATCTAGCCCACGTGCCGTTTACCAAATTGTGCTTCCTGGCATTCGGTTTTGTTCATCCAGAGGAGGGGCCATCTTTTCCTAATTTACACTAAGGTCATTCTGGGCAAGTGGCAGCCCTGTTAACAGCTGCATAATATTCCATTGCACGAATGTACTATCATTTACTTAACCAACTTCATCTTGCTGGCTATTCAGATTGCTTCCTGTGTTGTTATTGCAAACAACCCTATGATTAGCTGCAGTGAACATCCTCATATACAGATTTTTGCATTTCCATACAAACTTTTCTGTAAGAAAGGTTCTGAAATGGGATTCCTAGACCATAGATTGTGACCATCCTTAATGTTGATAGTACCTGAAAATTAACCTTATGAAAGATTTTTCTATCTGTTTATAATCTTAGCAAGTATAAAGAAGTTGCTTATTTCCTTATCCCCTCACCAACACTGATGAGATCAATCTTTTAAATATTTGCCAATCTGATAAGTGAAAAATTTTATCTCAGTTTTACAGATCATTTGTAGAAAATCAAATATACCTAACTTTCTGTTCTCTGAGTCAGGACATTTTCAGAGCAATACTGAATCAATCTTTTTCCCTCAAATATGCGAGCAATGTTGAATAACTCTGTTAGAGACCAGAGAATCAGGCCCTATCCAACCAACATCCATTCATTCAATCCTATTTCTTAAGTGAAATGTGAGTAGGAGGGAGAAATACATTGCTAAGTGAGTGTAGTTAAGTGTACAGTTTCAGCCAAGGTCTTCCAGCACTTGACTCTCTGATCACAAGTCTCAGTAAAAATCCTGTTGACTCTTCACTGTCCCCTTTGCAAATAAGATCACTTCCATTCAACTATTTTGATATAGGTTGTGGAAGCAGAACCAAATACTATTAAGAATTCCAAAATTTATGACCCTTGGCACTGTGAGCTTTGCTCTTCTACTAGGCGTGTGTATTAGTCCACGTCAGACACCAAGACAGGATTATATGTGCAAGCGTTTTATTAGGGGAAAGATCTGTAGTAGGAAATGGTGAGGGAACAGGGAAAACTGGAAGAGCTGCCAGGCACCGATGCAAGTCTGACCCCAAGGGAAGAAGAGAATGAGGGCAGCTTGTGTAGAAACTTCCTGCACTGCCACTCAGTCTCAGAAAGGATCAGAGAGACCTCGGGGAGTCCTTCAACCAAAGTTGGCCATCAGAGGGGCCCGTGTCTCCCAGGGTCCTATCTGCCTTGTGTGGCACATCCCTGCCACACTCAGCCACTGGCTGGGAGAAGCCTATAGGAAGCACAGCCTCAGCATGAATGTGGCCACAGACTGCAGAGCACAGCAGCTGGAGGCCTTGGTCAATTGCACACTTTAGAGTTGAAGGCCTACTAGGCTGGTGGTCAAGGCCACCACCGCGTAGTATCGGTGAGCCCATCTGTAGACAAGGCCTGGGTAGTATTATAAAGATAGAAAATATAAGGGGAAATTGTGCTTTATTTTTGGTTTCTTGCTTCAATAAGTTCTATGCAACCGCTTGCCTGACTTCCGAATAACCAAAGAAAGCATTTCCATCTGTTAATGATCACATAACTTTCCTAAGTCCCAGGGGTAAAAGATGAAGGCTTGTCAAACAGAGAAACTGCTGGAATTCTTGTGCAAGCATCAATGAAATGAACAGGACTTGGGGGATGAAGAAGAGAACAGAGAAAAAGAAGAGAGAAAGTCAGGAAAACCTAGAAATCCTGGCAGGGGTCAGGTAGAAGGCCCCAGTGAAAGTCTGGGTGAAGGCTATTGAAGAATAAGAATGTCCAGTCATCAGAAAAAAGGTTATTTTTATGTGAAGCACCAGCATCAGGTACACAAATTGCTAATTTCCTACTATGTTTTTAAAGGTGAAATTTTGGGGGCAAAGCAGGTAAATACTACTGCTTCTCTAAATATATGTCTTCGGTATTATGTTTGAGTCTTTTTGTTGTGTTGAACTTTAAGGAATAGTTCAAACTTCTTGGTTAAATTAAAATTTATTTTTTATCACATAATCTTTTAGAGGCTCATAAACCAAAACTTGGAAATATCTCAAACTGAGCTAATACCATCATAATTGTTCAATATGTATATGTGTTTGTATTGGTCAAATCTTTGCCTCACCCTTTAGATTGTAAACCCTTTAGAAATAGCTTTAAGGATGCGAACATTTTCTGTGGCCCTGCATTGGTCACAACATGATTATCATTTGATTATGATCATGATGTTTAACTCCTGAAAGTCTACATGCAAAAGTAAAATATTTTGCACACATGTTGATACGAATCCAGTAGGCTTCCTCTTATCTATTTCCTCTATCATATCTCTGCTACGTTTGATACTGTTGATCAATAACTTATTGAATGAGGCTTCTTCCTGGGCTCCCATTGTATTAACTTCTTGGCTCACCTCCTAGTTCCCCGCTTCCTCTTTCTCTGTAACTATCTTTGGCTTTTAACCGCCTCTCAGTTTTGAAGATCACACATCAGTCTTTCAGAAGCCTTCCATTTCATGGCTTGTATTATCACCTCTAACTTAATGCTCCTATTTTACATCCCCAAATCTTACTTAGCTTTGAGCCTGAAGTGCCAAAGTCCTCTAAGATGTCTCCTCTAACATATCCTGTCATCATTGCTCACTTGATTAGCTCCAAAGCATTCTCTTACTGTCACTCATCAGTGGCCCTGCCATTGTCGTTCGCTCCTGCAAAGGAAACTTTGGTAACTTTTTTTTTTAATCCTCACTTGAGAAACTTTTTTTTTTTCCATTGCTTCTAGGCAGAGAAGAGAGAGAGAAACATCAATGCCAGAGAGAAGCATTGATTGGTTGCTTCCCATATATGCCCGAACAAGGATTGTACACACCCAAACCAGGGATTGAACCCACAACCTAGTTATGTGCCCTGACTGGGAATCAAGTAGCAACTTTTACGGGATGATACTCTGACCAACTGAGCCACACCAGCCAGTGCCAAATTTTGATAACTTTGAATTATTCTCTTTTATTCCCCTACCCATATCTGACCCTTTTGCCAAATTGTACTTTACTCTTCTTTGGGAAACCATATTATCAGCTACTTGTCTGAACCCAAGCTCTCAGCTTAACGGGATTACGTGGTCCTTTAAGCTTGGCTGAAATCCCCTTTCTCCATGCAAGAGAAAACTCAGGGTCTCCCCCCATGTTTCCAGAGTTTTCTGGGGACCTTACATTTCAGCTAGCCATTCTGGTTACTATTTGCTACTTCTAATGAATGTTCAATCTCCCTCATTGCTCCCCTTTGAGTCTATTCACATTGTGTACCCCAGCTGGGCTCCAAAATGGGATGTCACCCCTTTGCTTTACTTTATGCCAAGCGCCTCTCTCTTCACAAAACCTAGAGAACAAACTTTACTAAAGATTTCAATAGTAATGAAAAGGAGCCCAGGAGACTGCCCTCTGAGCAGGTAACAAAACTAAATATTCAACTTCTCTATTTTAAGAGTTATATATTCATTTGTGTCACCAGGGAATAGTCACTAACCTTCCCAGTCCCCATCATGTTTCTGAGGCCTGTCTGTCCTCCTGTTCTCTTCCCATCTTGCTCACTCTCAGCCCCCAAAGTTCCTACTCACTCTCTATGCAGATAAACTGAGACCAACTATTGAAGGTTCTTAAAACAGTTTAGCTAGTACTCAGTAATTTACCATTCAGTGCAAATGGCTGTACTGTGAAAACTCATTCCGACAGGGGGGTCCCTTGGAGATAAAGGTATCTGAGGAGGGAAGAGCACTCCTGGCCAGGAAGTAGTGAGAACAAAGGCCCTGAGGTGCAAGTGTTGGGATGTGTCTGAAGGAAAGTTGGAAGCCCGCTGGGCTGGAGCCAAGTGGGTGAGAAGGAAAAGACTAGGAAATGAGGTCAGAGAGGTGAAGCATTGGTGAGGCATCTGGTTTTGCTCTGAGTGAGCTGGAAACTCTTACAGGGTTTTGATCGAAGGAGTGATGTGACCCAGTATGTTTTCATAGGACCATCCTGACTGCAGCGCTATAAATAGACTGAGAAGGAGGTGAGGGCAGAAAGAGGAAGAATGGATTGGATGCTACTGGACCATTCTAGGTAACAGACCATGGAGTTTAGATCAAGAAGGTGGCATGATGGTGGTATCAAATAATGTATTTTGAATACAATTTAAAGGTAAGGCTGAAAATATTTCCTTGTGAATTCAATATGAAATAATGAATGGAGAAAGAGACAGAGCAAGTCAGAGGAGAGTCTGAGGATTTTGGCCTAGGCTATATGCTTGGAGTTATCATTCACTGAGATGCAGAAGACTGTTGGAAAAACAGCTTTGGAGGGAAGGTCATGTTAAGCCTGAGATGCCTATTAGATGCCCAAGTGAAAATGTCAAGTAGGCGGTTGGATCTAGGGAGACTCCTGGGCTGGAAAGCTGGCTTGGGCTGCCATAATGAAATACTACAAGTTAGGGGACTAAAACAACAAACACTTATTTTCCTGCAGTTCTGGAGTCTAGTAGTCCTGTCAGCGCTTTGGGTACTTCCGAGGCCTCTCTCCTTGCCTTCTCACTGTGTCCTCACACGGTTGCTTTTATATGCACACTCGTCTCTGGTGTCTCTTTCTATGTAAGAATTACTTCTTGTAAGGACACCAGTCACAGTGGATTAGGGCCCACCCTAACAGCCTCCTTTAACCGTAGTAATGCCTTTCAAGGCAGTAGTACCTCCAGTACCTTCAAATGCAGTCACATTCTGAGGTGCTGGGGGTTAAGGTTTCAACACATAAATTTTGGGAGGGCACAATTCAGCCCATAACAGGGAGGTACCAGCTTAGTGGAAGACATTAGATGAGATCACTAAGACAGTGAACACGGAGAAAGGAGAGAAGAGGTCTGGAGATAGAGCCCTGATGTTCTTCAATGTTTGGAGCTCGAGTTGATGAACAGGAACCAGAAAAGAAAAATGAGGAGTGGCCAACAAGTTGGAGAAAATACAAAACTGTATGTTAACCTTAGAAGCTGGTGAAAGAGATGCCCAGGGAGGCGGAAGTCACCTACATTGCAAAAGGCTTCTTAGGGACAAAGAAGGTGAGGATTGAGAAGTGACCATGAAATTTAGAAACAGGAATGTGATCAGGAACCTTGCCGAGAGCAGTTTCGGTGGTTTGGTGGGGGAGAAAAGCAAACTGGGTAGAGTCATAATTGGAGAGTAATTGGGACATTGAGTATCACCAACTTTTTTGAGTTTTGCTATTAAAGAGGATAGAAAAATAAAGCAAGAGCTAAAAAACACTGATTTGAAAGATATGTACACCTCTATGTTCATGTGTTATTTACAGTAGCCAAAATATGCAGTGTTATTTACAATAGCCAAAATATGGAAGCAGCCCAAGTGCCCATTGACAGATGAGTGTATAAAGAAGATGTGATACATACATACAATAAAATATTACTCAATGTTATTTGGCCCTAAGAAAGAATAAAATCTTACTGCTTGTGACAGCATGGGTGGATCTAGAGGGTATTATACTAAGTGAAATGAGTCAAACAGAGAAAAAGAAATACTATGTGATTTCACTTACGTGTAGAATCTCATGAACAAAATAAACGAAACAGAAACAAACTCATAGATAGATACAGAAAACAAACTGATAGTTGCCAATCTTAGGGAGGGTGTGGGGGACTGGGTGAAAAGGTGAAGGGATTAAGAGGTGCAAATTTGTAGTCACAAAATAGTCATGGGGATGTAATGTACAGAAAAGGGAATACAGTCAATGATATTATAAAAACTATGTATGGTGCCAGGTGGGTACCACTTATTGGAGGGAACCACTTAGTAAATTACATACATGTCTAACCATGACACTGTATACCCGAAGCTAATATAAAATAATATTGCATGTCAACTGTCACTGAAAATAAAAAAATATTTTTTTTTTAAAAAGCAAAAGCTAACAGGTGAAAGAGGTCAAGGAGAGTTTTTTTAAGATGGGAAAAATAGCAGTGACTCTCTGCTGATGGGATTGACACATTACAAAGGAAGAAATGGGCGATGCAGGAGAATCGCTGGGGTGCTGTCCTTGAGCATTAAGACTCAAGGCTGCTTCTCGTATCAAGTAGCAACAGTGAAGGGGTTTTCCTTATCTAGGAACCTGTGTGGTGAAGGAACAGCGCAGTACAAAGGAAGGTGGACGTGGTTGTAAAGTTTATGGAATTTCCCTTCTGAACACAGATGGGAGGGAAGATATTGAATATTGAGGTAAAGGGAGAGGGTGTGAAATAGTTGTTTGGGTGAAAAGGAAAGTGAATGGACTAGGGAATTATGGTAGAATCGGCAGCCAACACTGACAGCCAAGTTGAAGTTAGTCAAGATCCTGAATTTAAATCAAGATCATGCACCATCGCTGTCAGGGTCTCCAGTCGGCTAGAAAGGTGTTGGTGCCGTGTAGGTTGAGAGCTTAACTGAATCAGGGTTGGGGTTTTGCCAGACAAGCGCAATGGGGAGAGCCGAGGCAAAGGGAGTGGAAATGTGGTATCAGGGAGTTACTGTGATGAGGGTCCTTCGAATCTCCACTGGTGAAGAAGAGAAAGAAGCATATACGTTAGCAGTGGTAAATGGTAGTAGAATCAAGGGGTGTACCTGCTGGGGTAACTGGAATTGCTCAAGTCAGAGTACAGGTGCACCTAATGACCCCAAAGTACAGGTTCCTAGGAAACCTGTAGTTAGCCAAAATGACGTTAAGCAAAGAAGCAATTGCCATTCATTTATATGACTCTATTTTGTTCACCATGGTAAATGCTTAATTATGTCCAGTTTTACGCTAAATGTAAGACCCTCTGAGCTTTCTTAGGCTTGCCTGAGACCTTGGGACACATCTTGCTACCGTGTGCACAAGATAAATTGAGATAAAGCACAGACGCTCACAGCCACAATTCACAGTTGTGGGGGCTTGATGCTGGGAGGCTCCTGTAGTTCCCAGGCAAGGAGCCTGGGGGAGGGGCCCCTCTCAGTGCTTGGGGTGTGAGCCGCCTGTGTCATGGCTCCCTGCAAAGCAAACGCCAAACACTATTTTCACTTTTTTTTTGGTAAAAGTGAAAAATTCTCTTCATATTTCTTTTAATTAGCAGAAACAGGTACGAGAGGTTTTGGTCAAGGCTAAGTGGCACGACGTGAAGTTTCGAAAGGTGGGGCTGCCTTTACGAAAGGGAAGGAGCTGGAAAGCTACAAGGGGCTGCTCAGAAAGCTCTCTTCTCCCCTGTCTCCTAAAAGGCAGAAGCAGGGGATATGTTTTTTATTTATTTCTCTACTCCCAGAAGTGCCTTTACAAAGTTCATATAATAGACATCTCTTGAGTGAACCATTACTGTGTTACCAATTTGACAATTATTGTCAGGAGAGGGGGTGAGAATAGTAGAACAGCACTAACAGAGGAACGAGATCATCTGAGTTCAAGTTCAGACTTTGCCTCTTGTTCTCAGTTTGGAGGCTCATTTCTTAACCATGGTGAGCTTCACTTGGCTCATCTGTAAAATGAGGAAAATAATAATTGCCCTGTGGTTATTGGAAAGATCAAATGCAGTAAGATATGTGGAAGTGCTTTGTAAATTAAAAGGCCAATTAACAATAACCTGAAACAGCCTGAAAACCATGAATCACCCAGCAAAGAGAGAAACACAGGCCTCCAAGGACTTTTGAGGGGGACCTTTGCCCTTCTTCCAACCTCTTTGATGAAGCCAAGCATCACATGCCAGACCCCCAGCTCTGCGTGTGGCTTTTCCATTCTCAGCCTCTTTTCTTTCCTGTGCTCTAAACCTCCTCGTCCTGTCAGAAAGGAACAGAGGGAAAGGAAGAGGAAGGGAGAAAATCGGTGATGGTGGAAGAGAGTGGGATGGAAACACTAACTTTTTCTGAGTGCCTATTTTACACCAGGCAACTTGGCGAAAATCTCATTGAGTCCTCACTCTACTGTTATTTGGTATTATCCTCCCTATAATTTGATATTATAGATGAGGAAACGGACTCAGAAAGTTCAAGTTATTTAACCCAATTTTTACAATCAGAACATATAGAATCAACCCTTTCTCTTTCTAAATCCAATGCCCAGAGACTTTCTAATAAATCCTGGAGTGTATAGCTCATCAAAATGCTCTCTTCTGTGACCAAGAAAAATTCTCTTTGGGAGAATTTCCTGAAGTCATGCTCTCATTTGCTCTGTGATGCTGAAGCTTCTAGAGTAAGAGGAACATGTCATCGAAGAAGAGAACCATTTTAAAATACTAAAATTACTAACATTCTTGGGGCAAGGAGTTAAAACAACTTAGATCTTGAAAGTGAGTTGTCTTACAAGTGCCTCTTAGCTTCTCATTGATTCAGAGTGTCCCCAATAAAAGGTCCATGGCAACATCACAGAGGGGAAAAGACCAGTGGGCTAGCATTCCAGGCCCACATTATCAGGACATCTCCCTGTTCATTCATTGGTTACTGGCCTGGATCTCTCTTCCTGAGCAACCATCCACCCTGCAGTATGCTGGCTTGAAACAACAATGTTATACTTTCTTGGTTTTGAGGGTTGACTGAGTTCTGCCTGGTGGTTCTCACCATTTTTTCCTGAACTTACAGCCAGGTGTCGCCTGGGCCGCAGCCGCCTGACAGCTCAATGGCGTGGCTAGACACCCAAAATGGCTCGCCCACCTGGCTGGCATTTGGTGCTGACTGATGATGGGGAGTTCACTTAGTGGTATGAGTCACAGTGCCTACATGGGGTCTCTCCCAGGGGCATGGGCTTCTCACAGTGTGGTGGCTGGGTTTACAGAGGGATTACCCCAGGGGTGAATGTCCCAAGAAATAGGAGACAGAAGCTCCAGACCAGTTAGAGCCGGCATAGCATCACTTCTGTTGTGTCCTATTGGTCAAAACCATCACAGATTCTATCCAGATTCAACGGGGTGTGGAAATAAACTCTACCTTTTGATGAGGAAGAGGCAAAGTCATGCTGCAGAAAAGAGTGGGGGTGGGAGATACTGTTCAGTTATCTTTGGAAAAGACAACTGGTCACAGTTACTAGTTCATCACCCACCCAAGTTGGAATGGCCTCTACGTCAGTTAAACTTCCAGCCGCTGCCAGACTCTGCCCACATCTCACGCCATTGCTTGTGACGCTGCAGCTATACTTTTTTTTAAATTCCTACCTCAGAGTTTTGGGACTTTTGCACAAAAATGCGCTTCCTTCCATTCTTCCCAGGCAGAACTCTTACCATTGAAGTCTCAGCTCAAATATCCCCTCCCCTGGGAGACCTTTCCTGACTCACACATGCCCCCATTTCGGTCCCCACAGCACTTACGTGTCTGCTTCCTTGCCCGCCCTCCATCCGTCCACCGCTGCAGCTCAAGCTCCGTGAGAGCCGCAACCTGGTCTGTCCCGTCCACTGTGTATCCCCAGAGCTGATACTAAGGGTCCACTACAGAGTGGTCATTCAGTCACTTTCTGTTGAATGAATGAATGAATGAATGAACAAATGGATATCCCTGTCAAGTGGTAGCCAAGGAGCTTAGGCTCCTCTAATGACAGAGAATTTTAACTGCTTCTTTGGTGAGCCATGTTATCTTTGGACATATCTTAGACAATTCCTGCAACTCATGATGAATTTACCTAACAGGTCAACACCTCTAGTATTCACTTACTAAGACGAATTCAGGACTTTTTCAAACTGCACCTCCAAGTGCAATAGCTCTGTGGCTCCAAACTCTAGGAAAAGGTCAAGGGGACGCAAAGGAAAAGGAAAGACAGGGACCCTATCGTCATTTTGTCACAGCAACAATTCTTTCATTTGTTTTATCGACCAGGGTTCTACCTAGAGCTCACTTTAAAACACTCCTCCACCACCGCAAGACTCGGCGATCTCTTTGACTCTGTTCTGTGCCTTTGTGAGGATGTTTCTCAACGTGCGGCCTTCCAGCCCCCTGCCGCAGAATCAACGCGGCCCTGGATGCCTGTGGAAAATGCAGATTCTCTGGTCTCTGCTGAATTGAAATTTCTGGCCCTGACACCAGCGACTCTGTATTTTAAGGAAGCACCTCAGGGACTTCTTAGGTGCTTGAGAGTTTGAGAATCACTGCTTTCTGATGTGAGAACATCTGACAAAATACCGAAATAAACCGTCATGCAGTGTTGAACTCTTTTTCCTTTGGGGTAACCTCTTGCAAAAACTAATGTCTTTTCTAGTATATACAGAATTTTTGGAGGAGTAGGCAGGTTGGCTGACCTCAATATACCCAGAGTTTGGACTTTATCTCCTTGCTGGGGCCCTGATAGCCCAGTGACTGAGGCTAGAGCATACGTGTGTGTTATCACACATGCACACAAACACATGTGCATACGGACATTTGCTGGTGGCTAATGTCACAGCCAACCCACCACCTCCCTCAGCTGAGTCCTGCCAATTAGGAACTTCTTGAGTGGTTTAAGAGCAGGGCCCTTAAAATTCCAAGCATAAAGCAGCTAATAAGAGTATCATGTTTAACAAAGTAATAAAAAAAAAAGCAGAGACCAAAAAAAAAGCTGCAAAGTTTTCTTTGTGATCATTGTTTAACACTGTACGTAATTAAATATTAATGAAAGTATGCTACTTTCATTTTGTGAGCAATTTAATTCAATTAAAAATAAATGGGTCTCCTTGGCTCAGCGGGCAGACTGACATACAGAACAGCACTGCCCTTCACTTGGTTTCCTCTGCCTTTAAATCCAGCACAGAAAATCTACTGAAATCCAACCCCAGGCTTACTTGATTAACCCGTTCATAACCGAGAGCCAACGTCAGGCAGCCAGCTGGGTGTAGCGCTCTGCAGCTCACGCAGGGTCCAAGGCATAATACGGTTTACTTAAAAATATATATTTATCATGCATTCTATGTGGCATGAAAAGACATTAAAGACGTGTCTTAAATATCAAAACTGTAGTTATCTTGGGGGGTGAAGTGAGCATTGACTGGAAAGGGGTGGAAGAAATCTGGAAACAGGCTGAATCTTGATCTGAGTGCTGTACAATCTGAACTGTAAATATGCACCCACACTGAATTGGATTCTTAAGGTTAGTGCGCTTGCCCTGGCTGTGTGGCTCAGGTGGTTGGAGTGGTGTTCCATGCACTGAACGGTTACTTGTTCGGGCCATGTACCTAGGTTGCAAGTTCAATTCCTGGTTGGGGCATCAAGTGAGAGACAACCAATCAATGTTTCTCTTTCACATTGATGTCCTGTCTGTCTGTCTGTCTGTCTGTCTCTGTCTCTCTCTCTCTCAAAGTCAATGGAAACATATCCTTGGGTGAGGATTAAAAAAAAGATTAGTGCATTTTACCCACTTGACTGGAAATATTTCATACCTCAATGGGGAAAAAGAGACACTTTTTCCACTGACAAGGACCTCACAGTCTGGTCTTATTAAGCACATGAGAGGGGATACTGACATCCGGAGGCTCCCCACTTACGATCTGGCTAGGAAGTCACATGAAAATTCTTAAGGGCACTTATTTTGTGATAAACACACACACAAATCTTAAATCACCTCAGGACAAAACTGACAAAGAGGCGATTATTGCAGTCAGTGTGCTGGGACACGTACAAGGCAGGTGCACCCCAGGTGGGGAGAGGAAAGGGGCCACTGGGGGCGCAGACAATGGCTTGGGGCAGAAGCGAGGAGTCAGAGAACCAGCAGGCTCAGCGGCCAGTTAACTGGAGGTCAGCTCCCCCCGAGTGGGGGCACCTAGGGAGCAGGCGGGAGGTGGGTGGAGGTGGCATGAGGGCGACAAGGAGGATAGATGCTCTTGACCTGGCCCAGGTTCTAGCCCAGTTCCGGGATAACTTTCAGGGGCGGGCTTCTTGTCACAGGCCATCTGCACTCACAGGCCTGGGAGGTAATGGATCCGGGCGGCCACCGCGATAACCAGGGCCGCTCTTTCATTCCAGCAGAAGAGCCGTTGTTGGGAATGAACTCCGGGATTCCAGAGGCCCAGTCTAATAATAACAATGTTATCAAGGCGGCAAGGCTGAGCCAGCCGAGTGCATGTGTGTGTGTCTGGGTCCCCGGGGGCCCATGCCCAGCCCTGAAAGGAGAGCCGGGCCCTGGTGAATGGAGAGGAAAATGCCAATCTCTGGACAAAAAGTTTGCTGCTAAAAAAGAAACCTCAGCCAACATTTTACAACCTGAACGCATTGTTAATGTGCTGGTTTATCTGGCAGGAATAGGAAGCCGTGTTTGAAAACAATGTATTCTTTTTAGGTGCAAGGTCAGTGTTGGTTGGACCTCAGGGTGACTGCCAGCCCCCCACCCATGGGAGAAGGCTCCAAAGACCAGCCAAGGCACTTCCTGGGTGGAGGAAAGTGCATTTAGCCAGGGACAACGGGGGCAAGATGGTATCCTGGACACCCTACAGGGAGTCCCATGCACACAGGCCTCCTCGTGTCCCCTGGAGCAGAATCTGCAGAGAGAGGACACCTGGTAACATGTAGCACTAAGGCCCCTGGTCTGGTACGGAAGGAGAGAAGGGCCCTGCAGACCCTGGCACCTTGCTTTGCTTGCTGCAGGGCAGGTGGGCAGCGGCCCTCAGAAGAAGCCTTCCAAGAGCTGCTCCAGCCTCCACTGGGTCCTCAGAGCTAGAGCAGGTTGAGTGTAGGGAGAACTAGGAAGTACCTCCTCTAAAACTTGTTCTTGGTGGGAAAGAAAATCCAGGTGGTTGCCCGCCAGCCCTGAGTATGAGTGTGGATTCCACCACTGGAGTGACCTGGGTGAACTTGTGCAAGAGATTTAACTTCACAAAAACAGACAAAGGAACAAATAAACAAAACATGCCCAAAACTTCAGTTTACTCACGTACAGAAGGAGAATGATAACAATACCCACCACACAGGCCCCTGCTTGGATTAAAGGAGATCATGGAGGTGAAGAATTTAGCACCTTTGAAAAAGGTAACGACCTTTTCGTGTGCTGTCCCTGTGCCTAGAACACTCTCCTTTAGAAAGTCTTGCTCCCTTATCTCATAAGGTCCCTTCTGTAGTGCTTACCACTATCTCACACACTATGCCTTTTACGTTTTTTATCTTACGTGTTATTGTCTGTCTCTCCCAAACCAAAGGAAAGCTCTGTGAGAATAGGGATGTGTGTGCTTCATCTACTGCTGAATCCCAGAACCCAGAATAGTGCCCTGCATATAATAGTTGCTCAATAAACATTAAATAAAGGCTAGATAATGATGCTAAAGACCAGAGTGTAAATAGTAGTGGGTTAAGCTCCTGATTTCAAATTTTACAAGGTCATAAGCAACATGCATGTAGGAACCATGACTTGTATCACTTGATTCTCCATAGGTAAGGTTGACAGATTTAGCACACAAAAATACAAAATGTTCAGTTACATTTAAATTTTTCTTTCAGTATGAGTACATCTCAAATGATACATGGGACATACTTATAAGAAACCATTCTTCATTGTTTATCTGAAATTAATTTTTAACTGAGTGTCTTGTATTTCATCTGTCAATGCTACCCTTAAGCAGAGTAAGCTCAAAGTAAGTCATTGCTGAATGAATAACATTTTCAAAATCTAGAGAAACCAGTAAATAAAAATAGGAAGGTCAGGCCCTCTGGTGTGCCTGGTAATTTTCAACAGCTGACTCATCAAGGGAGGGAAGTCTTGATTTACAACTTTTGTCAATTCTCATGGTGTAAATAATCCCACCACAGTTAATTTCAAGCTACCAATGACAATGCAGAGCTGGGAAGAGATGAGCGCAAATCAGCAATGGCAAATCTGTACGAGCCAGCTTCAGCCCAGACTCCTAAAAGTCACAGGACTGAAGAAAGAGATCACAAAGAAGTAAAAAAAAATGAAAATGAAATAACCCACCTCCACTATTCCATATCAAGATTTTGCTAGCCCCATCCTCAAACACATTATCACAACCTCACACCAATTCTAGGAGGCAGAAATTATTAGTACCATTTTTTTAACCAAAGAGTAAAATGGGGTCAGAGAGAGTTTAAAAGTCATCTGGTCACACTGCTATTAAGCCAACCAAAACCCACTCTCTCTCCCCAAACCAGCCGGCCTCTGCAGTCACTGGATATGGAAGCCAAAGGGGTTTCAGAGGTCAGAGATCACCAGGTCAGCGTGTCCTCTCATCAGAAAAGAAACCTGAGGCAAGGAGTAAAAAGTTAGCAACCTCCTGGCAGAGCTGGGATTAGAACCTGTACCTCTTAATGTCCACTCAGCGTGTGTGTATATTGTAGGGAAATTCTGAAAGTGTGTTAGACTAATGTGAAGAGCCTAAGAAATAAGCATGCGCACCCCCACATGAGTCAATATTGGGTCGGTACACGTCAGCTGAGTCATATATTTTAAAATATGCTGTGAATGGGACTAGGGTTTCTGCCTCCTTGATCCCACTCAGGTGATTTGAAAACTTCAACTAGGACAGAGACTACTGGCTTCCTGGGCAGCAGTGGTGGCGGTGGCTGTGGGAAGGGGCAGAAGGGAGGACACATTTTTCCAGGGAAGGTGAACAGCATTGTCTCATGAGTTGAAATGAGGCCCAAAGCTCACAAAGGCCCCCTGGATATGCCTCTTCCTCCCAGAGGCGCCGCAGAGGGACAGGGCCTCGGACAGAACCTGGGCTCTGCCATAACTGTGTGGCTTCGGGCAAGTCCCTGCCTCTCTCCTGTCTGCCTGGCCCCAGCTTTAAATAAAAAACATGGTTTCTGAGGCCTTTTCCGGCAATGATATCTATGATAGCCTCTCTTAAACCCCACCTTTTCCTTCCCTCTGTCTTCTCACTTTTTTCTTCCTCATCTTCCACGTTGTCTCGATTTTAAAAATTCCTCTTTCCCTGTCCTCTCTTCCACTCTCTCTCTCCACCTCCTCCTGCTCCACAGTCCTGCCTCTGTCCCTCTTTCCTCCTCACTCTCTCTACCCTCATCCACCTGCCCCCATAAACAGACCCACTGCTGAAACCAACGCCACCCATTAATTAGACAAAAGCTCTCCTAATAAAACAAAGAAAGAAAATAGGAAAGCCGGGAGCAGGCGCGGCCTCGATGGAGAGGTGGCTCAGGGCACGTGGCTCCCCCGTGTTCCTCTTCTGTTCATGTACACTGTGTATTCACTGTGCCCTTCTCTTCTATCTGGAGAGCATTTTGCCAGCTACTCAAACAAAAGATTATGCAGATTATCATAAGTATGCAGGGGAAAAAATCATCTTAACTAAACATCCCAAAATGCAAGCCCCAGAACGGGAAAACTAGGGCACGCCAAGGCCAGAGAGCCCCCCAGAAGGAGAGCGGTGCTGGCCTTCACCCGGCCCCCTGGCAGGGCACAGTGCAGGACCCTTAGAGGCCAGTGTGCTCCGGGATGTCCGAGCTTACTGCAAACTCCGAAAGCAAACGAGAGCCCTCAAGGCTCATTAGACCTATTTATACAGTTCTTCATTGGGAAAAATTAAATCTTCCAAACACAGATAAATACACCCCTGTGACAAATGAACTAGCTAGTCACGTTTAAACCCCAGCCTCGATGCTGACAAATGTACCAGTTGAGCCCCTCCAAGCAAGATAAACATATTTCTTGATCTCAAATTCCCTTTAGTGGGGAAAAAAGGAACACAAGGGCTATCCCAGATGTGAAGGGGTGGAGGCCTGGTATGGGGAGAGGGGTGGAAGGAGGCAATGTTCCCTGGAAGGTAGGAGAAGCTGGTGAAGGTCACCTTCTCAGTCAGGTAGCCAAGCCACACCTCTTCCTGACCAGCTCTGCCCAGGCCTGCTGCTAAACTTGAAGGTTTCTCAACCCAGCTGTGCTGGCCACCAACTATCTTCCACCAACACGCAGTATCCTCGGAGACTCCAATGGCCCAGCGTGACACTGGGTGCCCTCAGAGTGGCTCTCTGCCTGACCCTCTGTATTTCTCAACAGGCCCTATCTTTTCCAGGAAACACTCCTTTTCTGGGAAAGGTTGGCAGCATCAGAGAATAATCCTGGCAGGAAATGGGCAGCCACATCCAAGGACCTCTAAGAAGAGATAGTGATAAGATAGGAAGGAAGAAAGAGCAGGCTTGGCTGACTGTCGGGATCTCTACTCCTGAAGTGACAGCTTCGTGGGAATTGCACTGGCCAGCGCGGTGGCCACTGGCCCGGGGGGCTGTTGAGCCCATGTAATATTGGCCGGGCTGAATTGAGATGTACTAAAAATGCAAAATACACTGACTATTGAAGGCTCGGTAAAAAAAAAAAAAAAAAGTGAACTATCTCATTGATAATCTTTGTATACTGATTACATATTGAAATGATATTTTGGATTTCCTGGGTTAAATAAAATATACTCAATATTATTGAAATGGACATCACCTGTTTTTTTTTTCTTTTTATAACATGATGACTAGAAAATTTTAAATTGCCTTGGGCTCATATTTATTCTCTTCTGCTAGACAGCGTACCTCTAGAGAGTCTTTGTCTTCAACACACTTCAATCTAGTTCCTCTCAAGAATCCATTTTTAGACTTTGCCATTTTATGAAACCTTTTCATAGCTAAACCAATGTGGAGTTGATTTGTGTTTATTTTTTTCCCAGCACAGGGTGCCTAAAGGTGAGCTTATCTCAAGCCATGAAATGGAAAGCTTACACTCAGAAGTTCCTCACTTCAGCATCAGGACCTCTTTGGTTTTCTAAGCTTGCTGCCTTTCCCTGTCATCTCTCTTTGTAAATTATATTTTATTAATTATGTTATTACAGCTGGCCCAATTTTTCCCCCTTAGGCCCCTTCCACCTAGCACCTGTCACTCCCTCAGGCAATCCCCACATCATTGTTCACGCCCATGGATTACGTGTATAAGTTCTTTGGCTACTCCATTTCCTATACTGTACTTTACATCCCCATGGCTATTCTGTAACTACCTATCTGTACTTCTTAAACCCCTCACCTCTTCACTCATTCCCCAACACCCCTCTTCCCATCTGGCAACCATCAATATGCTCTCTGTATCTATGATTCTGTGTCTGTTCTTCTAGTTTGCTTTTTAGAGTTAATAGTTGATAGGTAGGTATTTATTACAATTTTATTGTTCACAGTGTTGATCTCCTTCTTTTTCTTAAATAAGTTCCTTTAACATTTCATATAATAATGGTTTGGTGATGATAAACTCCTTTAGTATTTTATTGTCTGGAAACTCTTTATCTGCTCTTCCATTCTAAATGATATCCTTGCTGGGTAGAGCAGTCTTGGCTGTAGGCCCCCACTTCTCATGACTTTGAATATTTCTTACCAGTCCCTTCTAGCCTGGAAAGGTTCTTTTGAGAAATCAGCTGACAGTCTTATGGGAACTCCACTGTAGGTAACTAACAGCTTTTCTCTTGCTGCTTTTAAGATTCTCTCTTTATCTTTAAACTTTGGCATTTTAATTATGATGTGTCTTGGAGTGGGCCTCTTTGCATCTACCCTGTTTGGGACTCTCTGTGCTTCATGGACTTGCATGTCTATTTCCTTCAGCAAATTACGAAAGTTTTCTTTCATTATTTTTTTGAATAGATTTCCAATTTCTTGTTCTTGTCTTCCCCTTCTGTCACCCCTATGATGAGATTTTTGGACCTCTTGACATTGTCCCAGAGGCTGCTTGCATAATCCTCGACTTTGGGGGGCGATTCTTTTTTCTTCTTGTTCTGATTGGGTTGTGTTTTGCTTTCTTATGTTCCATATCACTAATTGATTCTCAGCTTCATCTACTCTACTTGTTGTTTCCCTGTACATTGTTCTTTATTTTAATTAGTGTATCCTTTGTTTCTGACTGGGTCTTTCTTATGCTGCTGAGGTCCTCACTAAGTTCCTTGAGCATCCTTATAACCGGTGTTTTGAACTCTGCATCTGATAGACTGCTTATCTCCATTTCATTTAGTTCTTTTTCTGCAGTTTTGATCTGTTCTTTCACTTGGGCCATGTTTCTTCATCTCCTCATTTTAGCAGCCTCGCTGTGTTTGTTTCTATGTATTAGGTAGACCTGCTTTGACTCTTTGTATTGGTAGTGTGGCCTAATGTAGTATATGTCCTGTAGGATCCAGTGGCACAGCCTCCCCAATCACCCAAGCTGGGTACTCAAGGTGTGCCCTTTGTGTGGGCTGAGTACACCCTCCTCTGGTAGTTGACCCTTAGTTGCTGTTGACAGGTCAATGGGAGGAATTTACTCAGGCCAGTCAGCTGCAAGGACTGGTTGTGACCATTGACCAGCATCCTCCACCCTTCAAGGAGGATCAGCTGTGCAGGGGCAGGGGGTGGTGTTCTGACATGGTCTGTAGCTGTCCACTGAGTGCACAGGCCCTGGGGTTTCTTGGGTGGTGCAGGACAAAGTCAGCTCCACCTGTGTTCTGCCTGGGGCCACCCTGCATGAGGTATAAAGCAATCTGAGATGGCAGTTACTTGTGCTGGGCTTGGAGAGTCCCAGGCCAAGCCAAGCTGTGAATTTAGGCTGGCTGCTGCTAATGCTGGGCCTGGGAACACTTAGTAAGAGGTACATGGGCTGGGGCCTTGCTGAGGCCAACTGTTGATTGTTTAGAGGATTTAGGAAGTTGTGAAGCATAAGCCAAGATCAGCCATTCACATGGGAAAGTCATGCTTAACAGCATGGCTAGGCCCATAAGTTGGGGGATGGAGTCTCAGGGGATCTCCAGGGCAGGGCAAACAGTATTAGCCAGGTTGAAGGAGTCTCAGATATGGCGCCTGCCTGCTGGCTCTGTGGTTCTGTGTGGGGAGGGTTCAGAAAAGAGACAATGGCCTCTACCTGCTTTTCTCTCTGGAAAAAGCTGTCCTCCAGCTCTCACCTTGATGCCAGACCCCTCCCCCTACGTTCAGTTCCTCCCTGTGTGCTACTGGTGCCTTTCAAGCTGCTACCCCAGTGCTGGAGCTCAGAGACAGTGAGTCTGAGTAGGTGAGGCCCATGTGTGGTTTCTTTAAGAGAAACTACTTGGGACTCCAGAAATTTCTTCCATCAACTCAATCCCCACTGGTTTTTGCAGCCAGAACTTGTGGGGACTTATCTTCCTGGCACTGGAACTCTGAGCTGGGTGGGGGGCCTGGTGTGGGGCTGTGACTCTTCAATCCTGAGATATCTCTCCCAAATTTTTAACTACCACACGTGAATGTGGGACCAGCCCATTCCATGTCTTTGTCCCTTCTACCAATCTGGGTAGATATGGTTTCTTTAATTCATAGTTGTCAGAATTCCATTCCTCTTGATTTCTGAACAGTTCCGAGTGATGTTTTTTTCTATAGTTTAGTTGTAATTTTGATGTGATTGTGCAAGGAGGTGAGCCATGTTTAACTATGCCACCATCTTGACTGGAAGTCCCCAGTCATTTCTTACTCTTGCTTCAGAATAGCAGCTCTTACATGCTAGCCTTTGGTTTAGAAAAAGCAGAATCAAAGTCTGATAAGAATCTGAGACAGCCATCATACCAATTCAAATTGGTCCACTTGACCCAACCCCTGCAAAACATAGCTACATCGGTCAATTCATTTTTAAAAAGCAATAATTCTCATTTGTTTTCATATAGTAAATAATACTTATTCATTGTAGAAAAATGGGAAAATAGAAGCCAAAAGAAGAACATAAAAATTACCCACAATCCCAACCCTTGGGCTAGCCATTGTCGAAATTTTATTTTGTACAACAAAAATAATAATTGTAACATTTATTTAGCACTTACTATGTCCAAGCAGTGTGTAAACACTTTTAACTTATTTTCTTTATAATAACCCTAAAGTAATTTCTATTATTATTCACATATTACAGTTGAGAAAAACTGAACTTAGTAAGGTTAAATAGCTTGGCCAAAGACAAACACAACGTGGTTGGTTGAACCAGTAAGACATGGTCCAAGTAGCCTCTGGTCAGTGAGCCCTCAGGCTCTGGCCTCCGGGTGAAAGTTCTCCGAGGAGAGGACACTATGCCTTTCCTCACGAACTTGTTCTTCTAAAGGCATCCATCTAACCCTCCTAAATTCACAGTGCCTGCCTCGGTTCATTCAGGCTGCCATAACAGAATACCATAGGCTGGGCGGGTTATAAATAACTGGGTTGGCCTCTGGGAGGTCCAAGATTAAGACGCCAGCAGATTCAGAGTCTGATAAGGATCAGCTACCTGGTTCATAGACAGCTACCTTCTCTGTGTCCTCACCTGGCAAAAGGGATAAGGGTGTCCTCTGGGGTCTCTTTAATAAGGGCACTAATCCCACCAGAAGGCCTCCGCCGTCATGGCCTAAGCACCTCACAAAGGCCCCATGTCCAAACACCATCACACTGGGGATTGAGCTTCATGAATTCTGGAGAGACACAAACGTTCAGTCTATAGCAGCACCACTTTCCCATGCATGTCCTAACCTGCCAGTACCTGCTATTTATTCATATATTTACTCATTCAATGGATATTTACTGGACACTTACTTTGTGCCGGGGATATTCTAGGCAACCAGAACGCAGCAGAGAACACAGTTGACAAAGTTCCTTTGCTCTCATGGAGCTTTTATTTCAGTTTAGGGAAATAAACAATAAATAAACAAGCGAAGAGATATCGTGTCAGATAGTGAGACAAACCAGTAAGAGGAGAGAGTTGAGTCGAGTGAGGGGGCACAAAGACAGGGGAGAGGGAGCTGTGGTAAGACCCATGAGGTATGTTCCAGTACTATTTGCAGCTCCTGGTGCCTTCCATAGAAGAACCTGGCTAAGACAGATTTTTTTCCCCTAGGGTAGTCAGGGAACATCTCACAGGTAAGGTGACATTTGAGCAGAGACCTTGAGAGAATTTGAGCAGAGACATTGAAAGTGACATTTGAGCAGAAACATTGAAAGTGACATTTGAGCAGAGACCTTGAAAGACCAGTAGGGTATTTGGGAGAAATTTTCAGGGCTAAATGTGAGGGTAAATGGTGTATCAGAGGAAAGTCACAGAGCCGGGGCGGCTAGAACAAAGGAGGGAGGTGGACAGTGGAAGGAGATTAGGTCAGAGAGTTTTCCAGGGGGAGGATAGATCCCGTTGGGCCATTAGGGCCACTGCAAACTCTGGCTGGTGCCCTAAGTGAGATGGAAAGCCACTGGAAGTTTTTTAGCAGAGGAGATGTAACTTACCTGCTAAAGGGATCACCCCAGCTATTGTCTTGAGAGTATATTTGGGGGGCAAGTATTCTATTTTGAAGGTAGAACCAATAGGATTTGCTGATGGATCAGATGTGGGTATGAAAGAAAGTATTACGGTGTATTCCAAGTTTTTTGGCTTTGAGCAACTAGAAAGAGGGGTTTATCATCAAATAAGATGGGGAAAACTACAGAAAGGTTTTGGTTTTTTAAGGGAATATTGAAATTAGGGACTTATTTGGGAGTTAAGCTTGAGATTTCTATCTGTAAAAAGCTGTATACTATCTGAGTTCAGGGACTAGTCTAGGCTTGAAATATACATTTGGAAGTTCTTGGAAGAGAAATGGTATGAAAAACTGTGACCCTGAATGATGTTATCTTGGCACAATGAACCACAACAGAGATCAGATCTTTGGAGTAAATCCTTGGGCCTCCAGCTGGTAGATCTTACAGAGGAGGAAACGGCACAGGGACTGGAGAGAGCAGTCAGGGGTGTAAAGGAATAACCAGGAGAGAGGGGCAGCCAGGCCAGGTGAACAAAGCTTTTCGAGTGGAAGGGACTGGTCAGCCCTGTGAAATGCTGTTGATAGAGTGTGATATGGACTGAGAATTGGCCATTGGACTTGGCAGTTGGAGAGCACATACATCTCTGTTACCAGTAAAAACAAGTGAGATAAATCATGAGATCATTGCAAAAGGGTTCTGGGTCAAGGGAGACAATGAACTTACTCTTTTCCATCCTTCTTGTATCAACCAAGAACCAAGTGGTAAGGACCAAGTCCTTTGGTTCTTAGGGACTCCAGAGGGTCAGTTAGCCTAATTAAACTGTTCTTACTAGTCTAATTTGGTTTCCTATATGATGGGCAATTTCATTACCACCCTAGAAATAACTCATGATAGAATCATGATCAAGTAATAGTTTTTAAAAAGTTAGTAATGACTGGTGGTGAGTTTCTCATCTGCGTTCTTTGGACCCAAGGCACCTGTGAAAGCTTTGGTGAGTTGATGACTCTTGGAGGAGGGAATGCATTCCCCAGCCTTCCACGAACTTACGAAGCAGGATGTATTCAGGCTCTCATGCCTCTACTCTGGAGAGGATTTATCTCAACAGCAGAATATAATAGCATGTATGTGGGTGATACCCTGTCAGCAAGCATCACTATCAGGGGTAGCAGTCACACTAGAATTAAATTGCCTGGATTCCATAAATAGACCTAATAACTCCAAAAACTGCAAACCAACTCTAAGTGTTTCATTTTTTTCCTCTGACTTTTGCCAATGACAAGATTTGACCTTTTCTGTCCAATTCCATCTTAAAAATACATCAGAAGTCCTATAGACCGTTGGCCTTCTCGTTACACATGCACATGGTGTGCTAAGCCCATTTTCTTGCCTCTAACCCATTCTGCAGAGTCTGACTTGAATCTCAGGATCTGCCTCCCAGTATTCCTTTGCCTTCTCCTTAAATAATTCTTCCCAAAGCTCTTAAACGTCCTTGGCTAAATCAGGTCCGAATCACAGGCAATGGGGATATGACTCATTCAGCAAGGCCACCCTTGGAATTCTCTCAGTCCTTCAGTGCTAAGAGCAGGCCGGCAAGCTGTGATCCGGATGGTGATGGAGGACAGTTTCCAGAGCCTGGAGGAAGTGCCAATCATAGGCATGCTTCCTCCCTCCCAACACAAGAAAAGTTCATTCTGAAAAGAAGATAGACAGACTTGCTTTATTTTATCTGGAGCCTTATCTTCGAGATGCAAAGGCCTCTAGAAACTTTCCAGAGGCACTAAGAACAAGAATACAGTCTTTTCTCTAAGAATTCACTTCGAGTAACCACAATTTTGTCTCTCTAAAACTCCACGTGCTTTTTCAATGAACTGGGCTGTTTTCCACCCTCTGGAGAGGCACAGAAGGGTTCTCTTCACCCATCGCATCCACGCTGCTTTAGAAGGCTCTTTCTTCATGAAGGGCAGCTCCTTTAACCCATGTTAGTATTTATTTATATATGTGAAGCCTTTGAAATGTTTGAGAACAGTTGTGAACCTCAGCTGCCCATTAGCACAACTTCACAATCTACCTGTTCTGTGAAGAAGTTTCTCAAAGCATGGGCTGCATTCATTTATTCAACAAACATTCCAAGGCACCATTCAAGGCCAGGGAGAGCACAGCAGTGAACAAAACAGATACAAACTCTTTTTCTCATGGAGTTTGCATTCCAGTGGGACAAGACTGAAAACAAACAAAATCAATGAGTGGAACATATAATTAGTTAGATGGTGATAAGTGCTTTGGAGAAAAACAGCCAGAGAGGGAGGAGAGGGAGTACCCTGAGTGAAGGGGGTGGGAAGAGGGTTTTAATTTGAAAAGGGGTGGTCAAGGAAGAGTTTACTGAAAAGGTGTCAGTTGAGCAAAGAGTAGAAGGTGCGGGGGTGTGAGTTTTGCAGAAATCTGGAAGAAGAGCCCGTCAGGAAGAAGGAATTCCATGGAACGAGTCCTGAGGCTGGAGTGTGTCTGGAATGTTCGAGGTCCAACAAAAAGGCCAGTGTGGCCCAGGGAGAGTGAATAGACAGAGGCTGGCCGGGGCAAGGTAGTGCAGGTCCAAATTGTGCAAATCCCTGCAGGCGCTTGAGCTTTTTCGCTAGTGAGACGGGGACCCACTGGAGGATTTTCAGCCTCCAGGGGACATATTCCAAATTGTTTTGATAGGATCACTTGGCTGCTGTATGAAAAATAGTTGATTTGGGACTAAGAAGATGATCAGGGACACCAGTGAAGAGACTATTGCAATAATCCAAGGGACTATTGATGAAAGCAGATCACCCATCAAAATTACCTGGAGTTCCTGTGCAAACTACATATTCCAGAGCCAACCTCAGATCCCCTGAACTAGAAGCTGGAGGGTCCCAGGAGTCTGACGTTTTCACAAGCACCCCCAGGTATTGCTTAGCTATGCTAGAGTTTAAAAGTCATTCTTTTATAGTGTGCCATTATCATTACATCTCAGCTCCAAATTCACCCTTCACTACCTGCTCTGCAAAAATAGATCTGAGCCCTTTAAATAATTTTCCTTTGCCAGTGGGCACAATGTTAAGCTTTGGCAGCAGAGAGCACTGGAGAGACCTCGCAGTGGGAAGGGGGCCTTCATGCTGGGTCTGCTGTCCTGGTTCAGCCGCTCTCACAGCACAAGCAGCTTCTCCACTGGCCCACCCTGTACTATGCAGGGTTTCTCTAGCATGCAGCTCCTGCAGAGTGGGCTGCTTCTCCAGCGCCAGGCCCCTGTGGCCTCTCAGGTAGCAGCCAGGTGGCCTCTCAAGCATCCAGCTCCTTTGGTGCATAGCACCCTGTAGCACCCCACAGTCAGCAGCTTCCCCCACCTAGCACGTCGGGTAACTTCATAGTTAAGATCCTTCAGAGAGAAACCACCTCCTGGACAACTTTTCCTGCACCTTAGAGAGCTTATATGCAGCAACTTTCAGAGGGGTAATTTCCAGCAAATTCCATTGAGACAGCTACTCCCCTTCCATCCACTGGGCCACAGCCATGCTTTCTCCAGCAATGTCTAGATTTCAGCCTGGGCTGGGGGAGAGGAGAGAGCTCCCTGAGGCCTTTATCTCAGCCCTGGCTGTAGTAGCTACTCCTTCTGTCTTCTATTACTATATCTTTAGAGGTAGATTCTCTCTTCTGATTGGACCCTGATGTTGTATGACTGATACATACAAAATCACACATCTGGAAGTACCAATATACCAATACCCTTCCCACAGAGCAGATGAGTTGTTGTTTTTTTCCCATTTTTTCACCTGATTACAATTAGAGCAACTGTGGCCACTTGCATTAGATGGTATTACCTGAGCATCTTAACTATAAGCTTTTGTCACACACACTTACCACTAACTAGCTCTATACCTTAGGCAAGTTACTCAAACTTTCTGGAGCCTCAGTGTTATTATCTGTGGAAGATGCACTTTTGTGGGGACGTAGAACTTACTTCCATAGGGCTGTCATCAGGATTAAGTGAAAGTATCCACTTGGTAAAGAATTATGCATGTGGTAAAGAACTCCACCTGGCACCTGTGAATGTGATTGGTTGTTCTTGCTAAAAAGTGCCAGACTACACTCTCACCATGGCCAATGTGTGGTCAATGTGCTGGCAAGTCCACTTGTAACCAAGCAGAGTGACCAGGCGGGGTCCCAAGAGTCAGAGCTTGTGCCGTTTCCATGGGTGGCAGTCATGTCTGAGCTTTCCTCCTCAGCTTCAGTCCTTCCTCCCGCCACCAACTCCAGACCTGAGGAATCATAAAGAAATGCCAGTGAATGAGACGCATGACCCCCAGGCTCGATTTGTCAGAAAAGTCTAGAAAGTACAGTCTGTGACAAAAAATACAATGGGAACCATACATCTAACTTAAAAAGTTCTACTAGCCACATTTTAAGAAATAAAAATACAGAGGTAAAAGTAATTTTAACAATATAGTTTATTTAGCTATCTATATATCATATATATATTATTGTTTTAAATACAACCAATATTTAAAATACCACTGAAATGTCTCACGTTCTTTTTTCTGGTCTTTGAAATTCAGTGCACAGTGGACACTGACGACACTTCTCAATTCAGGCCACCCACACCGAGCGTTCCACGGCCATGCGTGGTGAGCGACCACGCTGGTAAATAGAGTAGTTCTAGGTTATCTAGCCTGGCCCCTCATTTTAAGAAAAGGACACAGAGGCTCAATGAAGTTTTGTGAATTGTCATCTCTAAGTCACGTAGCTATACAGTGGCAAAATCAGGACCAGAACCCAACGCACCTGACACCTGAGTTTAAAGCCCAACGCTGCCCTTTATTTGCTGTGCAGCTAAGGGCAAATTTCCTTACCTCTCTGAGCTTCAACTTCCTGTTCTAGAAAATGGAAATGATACTACACTCCCAAGAGTTTTGTTGAGCGTTAAATAAGGGAATGGATGTAAAGCACTTAGGCCACAGCTATCGTCAGCTAAATGGAGTAATGTTATCGTAATCAACGCACAAACCACGCGGCCTTCATCCAACCCCAGCCTCATCTAGCAAGTGTCAGAGAAGGGGCGGCCTCCCGGTGTACACCACCGCCTTTGGACCTGACCTTGGTCTAACCAGCGGGAACTACGTATTGATGCTAATGTGCCCAGAAAGGTTTTAGCACAGCTCTTCCTCCATTTCCAAGGTAGAAAACAAAAAGGTGAGCTTCCTTTCAAGATTCTCTTTGTAAATGGAACAATGAGGAATTTTTAAAACTTCAGCAAGAACAAATTTAAAGGAAGAGAATCACGAAGTGCCCCACCCACCCTAGTCCCTGGTGATTTCAAGGTTCCCGGATTCACCCAGCTTCCCAACCAGAAGCCACAGTGCTTGCTCAAAGGGAGATAATGTCATTTGTTGACATTTCCCAGGTGGCAACAAAGTCAAGTTCTCTTTTAGGGATCTGAGTCTTTGCATATAATTAGCAGATCAAATTACCCTCAGGGAATTGAGGCTTGGCATTCCTCATTGTCAAGAGGAAGCACAGCCTCTGAGAAGGGAGGAGACTGAACCACCTACATTTCTCTGGGCCTTTCTTCAATTAAAAATCGCAAATGGAGCAGTGAATGAAGGAGGTAGGGAGGGTCCCAGCCCCTGTAACTCCCTTCCCTTAGAAGTTGACTTCTGCAGAGGAATTCTGAAAGTTAGAACAAAACTGAGGTCAACGAATAGAGCATTGTCACTTTGAATTAACATACATCCTGCCATTTGTAAAATGCTTGGCTAAAACTTATTTTTAAGTTTCAAGAAATTTACAATCTATTTTGGAAGAAAATGTGGAAGAAGTGGGTTAACATAATGTAGATGGCAATATGATATGTATTATGCATTATATTAATTACTGACATATAATTATTCGTAGAATATAAGATTGTTCATGAAAGGAGCTAAAGATTTGCTGCGAAGTACTTAGGAATGAAGAGGTGGGAAGTAACATCAGGCTGGAAGGATAAATAAGGTCTCCGAGAGCAGGTAGCGTCTGAAACATCCACAGAACTTAAATGGAAGGAAATGGCCGAGGAGAGTGTGGAGCGGTGGGTGGAGGCGGGACTCAGCGGGAGAAGAGGCCTGCGTGTCCAGGGGACTGAAGAGATGGGTGAGGCTGATGAGAAGTGGGAAGGAGGAAGGAGAGGTGGGTTGTGCCCTATTCTGTCAATGGGAGGTTTTACTCTTGAGTCCCTGCCAAGCCCTACCCTGGGCCTTAGGAGAGACAGCGTTTGCAAAGCCCCCAGAGGACCCCTGCCGCAGCCTAAATAAGCACCAGGCTCCAGGAGTGTGGTCACGCACCACATTTTGCTGTGTATAACGCACATGTTTTTGCCCCAATTTTTTTGCCCAAGGAAGCGCATTTTACACGCATAGTACCTGAAATACCTTGTATCTGTTATGTTTTGTAATTATTTGTTACATGAAATTTCTTGTAGCATAATATGTTCAACTATACATGCTAAAATTCCATTATAATACAAAAACCACAAGTATCTAGGTATAAATAAATAAATAATTGAATTAAAACATTAAAACGAAAGATTTCTTTTCCCTAAAAGTTGGGGCCAAAAACGTGGGTGCCCATTATACACGGGAGCACATTGTACGTGGCAAAATACAGTACTTGAATTTTACGGTAGCCAGCCTTCCCACGGGGAGGCTTGCTGCCAAGGACACCTTCCCCCTCCCCTTGCACTTCTAACCACCCAGAGACTGGCCCACGATGGAGTGCGGGATGCAGATTTGACGATGAAATACAGAATCAGCGCGAGGAACAAGAAGAATACAAGTGAAAAGTGGGAGAAGAGACACTGGAGGTGGACTAAGGGAAGAACATGTGGGGAATCACCACCACTCGGGTTCTGGGGAGTCTGAGCACTTTTAATGGACGTGATCCTGTGGCAGCTGCACCCTGAACTTGGCTTCTTGAAGAAAGCGTCATGATAGGTCTGTGACACCCATGAACTGATGGGGAAGCCTCCTCCACAAAACTAGAGGCAGTTTTAGCTGTATTGATGTTTAATTCACCAAAGGCATGTTGTCTCCCCTTTTATTATATTGACAGCCACTTACCCTGGCTTTGCAAAATAAATAACCAGGAGCTGATGTTAATGACCTCACAGGAGCTGATCCCAATTCTGTCCTGCTCTTTGAATACCTTTTTTATGCCCCCTCTTTTAAATCATGTTTGCACTTTCAGATGTCTCTTTCCTTTCTTAGAGTTTTTCTTGAAAGTCTAGCACACTTTAAAAAAAAAAAAACCCTTGAAAATAAATTTGTCCATTGAGTTGCCTTCGGCCTTAAAAATCTTCCCAGTGAATCTTCTTTAATATCCTAACAAATTTCTTGGCCACTTGTAAATGGTTCTGACGAAGAAAAATCAACTTAGAGCATTAGTACAAGAATTGCATCCCACAAATGTGCCCAAGTGCTTTTCCGTCCTCAGACGTGGATACCCTTGGGCCACCAGCACTTTTACTCCCGGCAGACGGCTTCCAGAAGTCCCACCTGACACTTAAGAAACGTGGATGTTCGCGGAGGGCTGTCCTTCCCTTCCTTAGGGGTTGCCTTTCCCTTTCTTCGCTGGGGAACTGAAACCAGATGAGCTGCTGACATCTGGTGGTTGCGAAGCAGAGTGTAAACTTGGTTTTAGAAGGATTTATATCCCAGATTGCAATAAACTTCCCCAGCCTCCCCTTCCTGGAGGCCTCCTCTTGACCTAAGAACATTTTTGTATGCAAAGGGAAAGCAAGGATGCCAACTTAGATGCAAGGGAAAGAATTTCCCATGGCCCTGAGGAGGGTTGCACGGGCTACCACAATGAAAATCAGCCTTCCTGGAGCAGTCCAGACTCCTGGGATGGGACACAGATTAGACTTGGTCCCAACATACCTGATGAGTCACAGAAGGTGAGTAACACTGGAGAATCCCTTTTGGTTAAAGGTAACAGTTCTGTTGCAGCTGGAAATAACTCCCCCCCGTGTTCAGTTGCTATTTGCCACTCTAGCATTTTGGAAAGCTCTCTATTTGGGGTTCCTCTCGTGTTCTGCCTCTCAGCACCCTGAGAGAGGCCGGGAGCTCTGGAAGTGCAGCGGAGCCCAGCTCTTTCACACGTTTCTTGAACTCCATCTGCAGAGAGAAATGTGGGATTTTTGCTCTGGATGGGACAGAGGCACCCACCAATGAGGCTCTTGGAGCCAAGCAGCATGTCAGGTTACTTCTGGGAGAAAGGCTTCACAAGGTTGCAGGCAGAAAGGAGACAGTCGCTACCCTGAAGTGCTATCTGATTTCTTCATAGCTCTTATCACTAAATAAATGTCTTTTTTTTTTTCCAGTCTACTCTTGGTCTACCGTCTGGACTGAAAGTAAACTTGAGCGCAGGAACTTTGCCTGCTGTGTTCGCCATTTATATCCCCAACACCTGAAACGTTGTTCAGTCCATGGCAATGTTCTCAAGTTCTCAAATATTTGTTCAATCAGAAAAACAACAGCACAGTCCCACGGTTCTTCCTAAAACCAGCAGGAGTCCCTACTTCACCTTCCTTCGCTCTAGAAGACCCGCAGGAGGGTTGTGTCCAGGGACAGCACTCCAGTGCCCCAATGTGTCTGCATTTGCTTCATTGGCTGACCACTTAGAACAGAGGACAGACCCCTGCGGGCCAGCCTGAGCCCCTCCAAGGGTTGCTGGAGGGTGACCGGTGTCAGGGACGAAGGTTGCCTTCCCCACAAGGCCTTACGAACGGATGCTCCGAGGAACCGCAGGCAGAAACCTTTGTGGGCAAGGCCGAGTGGATTGCAACACGTGTTCTCGGTGCTGACTTGCTTTCTGGGTGTGCATGAGTCCGTGGGGGCAGGGGAAGTGTGTTGGAAAACTTTCCCTCTGTCTCCAACTGAATGGTTTCCTGAGGAAATGAGAAATGGAGGTGGGGTGGGTAGGAAGGAATGAAAAAATTCCAGTAAGGAAAAAAAATGACCTTTTTTTTTTTCCTTTGGAAAAGGGAGAGTTATTGGCAGACCTGAAATTCTAGGATCTCTGTGTATGAAAAGAACAAAAGTCTTATTTAAAAAAAAAGTTTTTTAAGTGGAGTTGGAGGCACTTAGAATAAGCACTTCAAAGGCAATGCTTTTAAACTGAGGGGTTTGGAGAAGCTGGGACCAGGGTGGTCAGAATCTTGGGTTCATGTCCCTGCCCACTCAGCCCAACAGAGCAGGTACTTTCTGACATCCATTAGCATAGTTTATAGTTAAATTGCTGAACCCCGTGTGGACTGAAAGGGCCTCTTTATCTTTAAACAAACAGATGAGGAAGGAGGCTCCCTCCTGCCCTCCCAGCCTAGACCTGCATTTGTGAGACCACACCATGGGTTTTTCCATCCCAGTTATCAATCTTCCCTTGTTTGTGGTTCAAGGGAAGACAGAGAAGTACTGGAGGGAAGAGCCATAATCAGAAAGGTAACTCAGCTCTATTTCAGCAGACCTCAAAGTGAGTAACTTGGTCTGACTTTTCTTAAAAAGTCCGATGGAAATTTGGGGATTTCAAGATTTAGGTGGGGGCTCTCTGAATCTCCCCCCACCCAAAACAGCACCGAGCCTTCACGGAGCTTTCTGTAACACTCAGGCTGGCCCTTGCGTGCAGGGTTCCGACTGAGAGGGTCACCGGCAGCGACAGTCAAAGGCAGAACAGAAAGCCCTCATTAAGTGTCTTCTGCACCCAGCGACATGGGCAATGACATGGAGAAAATCAGCCACAAGGCTGCCACCGTAGAATCCACAGTCAGAGAATTACCTAATAGCCTTCTCAGGGAACATCAAATATGCTAATAACAAGGTTGTGTTTGCTTTGTTTTATTTTGTTTTTATCACAGTGCCATGTGGTGGCAAAGATCACAGGTTTCTGTGTCAGAAAAAAACAGACCGAATCCCAGTTTTTCATCCACTCGTGTGTGAGCCTGAGCAAACTGTGAAACTTTCCTGTGCCTCTCTTTTCTCATCTGTGAAACGGGAATGAAAATAGCTACCATGTAGCACTGTTGAAGGATAAAATGAAGTGATATCCACGAGTTGAAGACAGTGCCTGCCACGTAGCAAATTTTCAATAAGTGGTTGCTGTTGGTACTGGGTGTAGAGAGACGAGAGCCATGGGCAAACACTGTTTTACACTCATTGCGTATTTCACTGATTTCACCTCTTATGAATCCTATACGGTCAGTACTGTTCTTGTTCTTGCATTGTATATATACATGGGGAGACTGAGGAGACTTGCCTGTGATCCCACAGTTAGCAAGCAGTGAACGCAGGCTCTCTGGCTCTGGGGACTGTCCCAGGAAGGACGGTCTACCTGTTGGACTAAATAACAGAGATCCCACTTTGCCTAAAACACCTGCGTGGAGGATTTCATCACTATCCCCCTCTTCTGCCGACATGAGGCTGTGAACGTCCAACATCATCTGGACTCTGTCTCCTTTGGACAGGCCCCAAGCTCAGTCTGGATGGGTGACCTCTAGGAACAGTTACCCTTGCCCTGGACTCCCAGCCGAAAACAACACGGGGGACAGTTACATAAAGCAATACTGACTTATATTCTTGACACTCTAGATTGCGTCCCGATCCCCAGAGCCAGCACCGAGGCTTGCCAGGAAGCACAGGCTGGTGTCCGACCCACTCCGACCCCTCTCATGCCTTGCCGTTAGCCTGGCTGGTGGCTGGTGGCTGGCTTGGCTTTGCTGCTGTGTTCCCTCAAGAAAAGGCCAGATCTTTAAACGCTAGCCCCAAACAAAACACCCAGGCTAGACAAAAGGTAATAATTTTGAATTTTCATGAAAAAAAAATTTGAACAATGGAGAGAATCCTACAATTACTTTATTCCACACATATAATGTTTTTATAAATAAACTTTAGTTCCTCAAATAGTTAAAACATTGACTACCATGAACTTTTGCTAATTGCTCTAGGAGACATTATTTCAAAATAAAAAGAGTCTGATTTTTACATCTAAATCATCAAAATTAGCTGATATCTTATTATTAAAGTTTTAGTCATTAGTTTAGCCATTGCTTTTTTTAAAAAAGGATGCTTTAAAAACCTATTGATTAAGTCTTCACTGGAGTCCTTAGCGTCAACAGTGTTGACTGAGATCCCTTCCTTACAATGTCCACAAACCACCACTATATAGTTCCCTGACAGGAAGGAGTCAGAAGCTCAAGTTCAAATACAGAACTCACTCTGAATTGCTTGGGGACACCCGAAACATCATTTAACTTATTCAACCTCAGCTTCATCCCTCCTCTAGATGAATGAGCCATCTCCACAGGCTCCTCAGTGATGATGATGACGATGTTGATGGCAGTGATGGTGATGATGGTGAAAATAGCTGTTGTTTATTTAGTCTTGCATGCCAAAGCACTATTCTAAGCCTTTGACTTATATTCACTCACAATGTCCTCATAGAGATCCTAGACCAATGGTCTCTTCCCAAATCCCTCTCTATTGTGCACTCTTGGGCAAATGACATGTGGCAGATTGCATTTCAAAAGTAGCCTCAACAATATTCTCTATCCTACAGTCCCTTCATACAGTGTCTTTTTGACACTTTTCCCATCAATAAGTGGGGTCTATGTTTCCTCCACCTGAATCTGGGTGGGTTGACAACTACGGCAGAAGTGACGCTCCGTGATTTCCAGGACTAGGTCACAACATGCATGCAAGTTTCTGCCTGGTTCTTTTTGAGAAGCTTACTCCGAATCCAGCCATGAGGCTGCAAGGGAGCTCAGGTCACAGGGAGAGACCCTGTGTAAATTCTGCAGCTGACAACTTCCGCAGAGTTCCCTGCCAACAACCCAGTCAACTTCCAGGTGTGTGAGTGAGAGCGTCTTCAGTGAATCTAACCCCCACCCACCGAGACACCACCAACCTTCAAGTCTTATCGGTAGAATTTCCATACAGCACAGCTCTGTGCCTTCTGTGGGCGGATTCTGAATTCCTGATCCATGGAAGTGGTGAGCACAACAAGAGAGTTGTGGTTTGGGGTGTCTAAGTTTGGGGCGTTTCATTATACTGCCTTTCAGGCTCTACACTCTCCCTTAGAGCCTAGACAAGAGCAAGATCTAGGACCTCCTTATTCTTATTCCTAATACTTGTGCAGCCTGTGGCAAGAGTACAGATAGAGGCCCACATACCATATGTCTGAATTTTTAAAAGCTATAAACCAAGCTAGCAAACTATTAAAGAAAATTTGCTCTGTTGTCCTACATAGATAAAAATACCTTTATAACAACATGAAAGGTTCTCACTTAAAATTCCTGTACCCTAAGAGCTCTGTACTGGACCATGGGCTTCTAGGAGAACTGGTCATCAGCCTATAGTCTGCCCCTTCGCCCAGCTCCAGCCTCCCTCTCCACCCTACACTGCAACATTGCAACCCCATCTGGAACGTCCAAGTTCCATCACACCCTGGTCCTCTCCATCACTCCATATATTCACTCCTTGGCCATCCCTCAGACCTACAGGCTGACACACAAGTAACATGGCCCATCCTCAAGGCAGGGAGCACAAGCAGAAGGGAAGACACCACCACACACATTTTGGGGTGTGGATATTCCCATGGAAGGTGTGGTCTTAGGATGAGACCCTCATCTTGCCCAATGGGGAAGGGCACTGCCAGAGGAGGGCCAGAGCAGGGCCCTCAGGAGCACAGATCCTGGGGCAGGGGCCAAGAGAGTAATGGCCCCGAGCCTTCCCTTGACCCCACCTCAGAACCAAGCAGGTCGGGAAAGATGTATCCAACCTGATGTCTTCCCGCAGCAGTGTGAGAAGAGGAAGGAACGTGCATGCCTCCTGAAAGGGACTGGCAGGACATTGCTGTACACCGTCTACCATGTCCCATCGCGCTCTCTCTCTGACCTTCCTGTTTTTAACAGATCACTCACTTCCTGCTGCGTTCTCCAGTCCAACTTTGCCATCAGTAAGGCCAGAAAACACATGTTGATTCCCATTTACTCCTTATGTATAATTATCAGTTGGTTAAAACTAAAAGGAGACAGTTCTGAAGACAGATTAGCACACCCTCCACCTCTACCACCAAGCAAGTCTCAAGAATTCAAGAATTGTTCGCTTCTGAACTATGCATTTCAGACCCCTAAGGAAATAGGCTAACTCGCTGATCCTTCCAGAAATTATTGCATCAGATGGGGAATGGAAAAGAAACAGAATCAATATCTGGACTTTTAAAAACTGTTACTTCAGCCATATATATTCTAAACTTTAAAGCATTAAGATGATGAAAAACTGAGAATTGATAACATGGAGAGAAAGGCTTGTAAAGAGAAGATAGAAACGTGTTTCAGGGATGCAGACAGGACTGAGGATAGAGAAGAAGACTCTCCAGCATGTGCTGTGACCAGCAGCATGCCTAGTCTCTGCTAGTAAAATCGGGAGGCAACAGGGGACCCATGACACTGGTTTACTCTATCGATGAGTCCCAGGGAAGCCCAACAGAACCTCACTAAGTATGGAGCTTGGCTCACCGTCATCCACTCTGCCCCCACCCCCATCACCACCAGGCTCTTCCTCCCAAAGCAAATCCCACTTGACTAGTAACTCGTATGACTAAGCAGGGGCTGTTACTGCAAGCAGGCGTCAGAGAACACGTGCGTTACCCAGCATGAGTGATTTAGGTGGAAGTTCAGCTGCATCACACTGATCAAAATGTCTGTCAGACTGCAAACTTGGTTAGGGTTGAACTACACAATTAAGTTACATTAAGAGTAAGGTCAAATTAATGTGATGTCATTAAAGGAAGAACGGGTTTCCAATTAGCAAAATGTTGTCCCCAATATGTATGCACATGTACAAATACACATGTCTCAAGAACAAGCACATCTATAAGAGAAGCGGGCTATATGTGAAATTTGGAACCCAAGCAGTAGGCAATGGAGAAATGAAGTTTGCAAAGAGGTTGTCATTATTCTCCACTGTTTTCAATGACTTGTACTCTGAAAATAACTTCTATTCAAACAAAGGCGATCTGGCAGTGGACTTTGCTGAAAGATTATTTTGGTTTTCTGGGAAACCTGTTTAACTGATTCAGATTTTGAATGAGGGAGGAAACTGTAAACTTAAAGCCAATTAAATGCTGAGCTATTGAGAAGCCCTGTCTCCCTACAGTAGAGAAAGACAGATCAATGGGTGGAGTGAAATACAGTAAACTTCACTACCCTTGCATGGGGAGTTTAATGGAAACACTACCAGAAGAAAAGACTCCTTGTGTGGACTCTGCCAGTAACCAGTAGTATGACCTTGGGCAAGTCACCTTCCCTCTCTGAGCTGCCTTTTTTCCCTCCATCAAATTGTGGTAATAAATCCCCTTTCCCTACATCAACAAATGGTAGGGGGGAAATGGTGAAATGGGTGAAAAAACTCCTTTTTAAATATTAAGCATACAGTATTAGGATCCCTGCATTATTTACTTGACTTGCAAATTAATTTTCCATGTGTGTTGTATTTTATATTCTTCACCAGATTGTGAATTCCATCCATACAGGAAACAGGTGTATCATACCCCTGGCCTTGCCCATACTGGTGGGGATATCTGTTAATACTAGTTACTGGTGTTCTGTAATGCATACGAATAAACACTAGTGAATGACTAGGGAACCAAATATTTGCTTTGTCACCCTTGAAACTTAAGAACTGTTAGGGCACAAAGAATGCCATTGAATGGAGGGCAAAGCAACCTGTGTTATTGAAATAAACATTGAGGAGTTCTGGAAAAATTGCTGGTGACTTCCTATTTCCCTCACTGGAGATTCCTGCTTCTCTGTTGCTGTGGTTGTTTTTGTAATCTTCTCTTCCTCTGTTTTCTTTCACTGTTCTCCCTTCACTTACACTCTTATATTTTCCATCTGCCCCTTTTCCTTTGGCCCCGTGAACAGCCTTCTTCCGGGTTAGAGAGGTGCTGCTTGGTGCCCTCAAACCTTGTAACTCAGACCAGCAGCTGTGGTGTCCCCCGCAAGCTATTGACAAGGCGGGATCCCCTTAACCACCATCTGCCCGACCAGGGAGGCTAAGTGCTGGTGGGCACGTTAAAATTCAGGAGGCACTGCTCCAAAATGCAGATGCACGCAGAACGGATCAAATCATTTGCTAACTCACAGATCAGACTTGATTATTGTGAGCTGATCATCAACTCATTCAATGACACTATTTGGGTCTCCCTTAGTCTAACTCGCTCTTGTGTTAGTTTGTTTTCTTCTTGAAGCACCTCCTCTCAAAAGCTGGAAATGCCAAATTGGGTCCAAATAGAGTCAAAACTATTCTTTTTGGCAAGTTGGGGAAAGAGGTTAGTGAGACAGGACTCGTGAAGCACATCCTTAAGAGGATTCTGGATTACCTGTGTGCATCCCAGGTGTCAGCTGCAGTCCTGCTGTCACGTGACCTTTGGGCTCTGTCAGCTCAAGCTGACCCTGCGCTGTACTAAGGGAAGTTGAATGCCCTCCTCAAGATGGCTGCACATTCCTGGAGGTGTCCTTCCCAGGGCCAATCCCCCCCGCCACCCCAAGCTCATGGCCATACTCCTTTCTTTTCACTCAGCTTCCCTCCTCTGGATGCCTCACCAGCCTGGTCTGAGAGAGGCTGTTCTGTCTTTGACTTCTCTCCTCCCCAACAATGTGCTCAAAAGGCACGGGTGTTCAGAAACCATACCTGAAGCATAGGAGACGGACAGGGTGTGCACCCCAAGTGATGTAAAAATGGCCACTGGACACTTTTGTTCTTCAAGTCCTCTCTGCAGGCTCACGTTCCCACCATGCTGTCCCTACCCCTCTTCTCTACCGCTCTCCCCTCACCTCTGGTGTTCACTCTTCAAATTCCTGTTCTATCTCTTATACATGACACTTTGGCAATTTTGTTTGTTTTTCAGGTGCCTTCTAACCCATACCCTCAAGTTTTCAAATAGTTTCCCTGAGCCAAGTTTCTTCCTTACAAAGCCCCTAGGGAGGACTGTTTAAGTGAGAATTTTGTCATCCTACTCTGTGAGGAATACACTGAGGCCAGGAGGATGTGGTGGGGAGGCTAGCTTTGCTCAGGAAGCCTGGGTGTTCCCAAGTTAATGAGATAAAGACGTTCTCAAAACTGGGGAAGTTAGAATGGGAGGGTGAAGAGACTCCTGGAGAAAAACTACAAAGAGAACTTATTTCTTACTGACTTTCTAATCCCCAACTAGCATCACGTTGAACCAATTCTCTTATGCTCTCTAGGAACACATTGACTTAATTCAATATAATGATATTCTCTTTCTTCATCCCAGGCACCACATCTCACCCACCACATCCCAAAGCTCTTGAAAGCCACACGCCAGTGCAGAGCCATGGGGATTTGTGCAAATTCCTTATCCATTTCAATTTCAGGATCTACGACCATAAAATGGGAATAACATTATTTAACAGGATGTTAAATGCATCTTTTCCAGTTCACTCTGCATTTTGGCTGAGGCCCCAAGGCTAAGAACAATAGGTGTTAAGCAGCAAGACACTGTAAAGAAAGAAATCCAATCGCCCATGCAGCGCTTACTAATGAGGGCAAACGTGGGGATGCATCCTGCCGTTCACCTCCTCTTGCTTCTCTGTAACAGGAGGCCAGAAAAATTAAATCAATTTCAATAAGATTAGAGAGGATGGATTTTTTCCCCTTCCCACTCATCCACACAGAGAAGGAAAGGGGGTTTCCTTCCTCAAATCAAGTGGGGGACCCTGCGGCACGCATGTAGAGCAAAGGGATAAAGTTCTTGAGAGCCAATGGCCAGTGTTGCCTGAATAGCCTGAAACACCTAAGATAAGAACAGTTGAAGCTTCTTCTCTCGGCAAAGGAAGTGCAGAGGGCTGGGGGAGGGAGGGAGGAAGCAGCCTGCACTTCCAGCTTTTGGTGGAGCAAAGACACAGAGTTTTCCTGGCCAAGAGGACTCACCATGCCTGTCTTGTCTGGGTGTGCCTATTGATGCAGAAGGTGAGTATCACGTACAGTCTTCTGAAAGGTGACTCAGAGTACCAAGGGATGGTACTGTGAAAGGCCCCCACTGAGGGAGTAACGTCTCTAGACAACCCGCTAAGATGCCTAAAGAGGAAAAGAGCCCGCATTTGGGGCCCTGCGTGGAGCCAACCCCAGATTACACCACCAACACATGCTATTCCTGGGCGCGCAGGAAGACTGTTTCTCAACTTCACTTGCAGCTAAGCTGGGTCCCAATGCCTGGCTTCCAGGCAACGGAAAATGGGTGAGAGTGCTGTGTGACACTTGCAGCTCTAGTCACCAAGTCCCCTGCATGAGCCTCCACTATTTGTCTGCTCCTCCCCCGGTGAAGGTGGCAGAGCCACAGATGAAAGGAGCCTGGGTCCCTGAGTCGCTGCTCGGAAGAGGGCTGCCCGGCCTCAATTTCATTATGCTAAGGTACCAAAATTTCAGGGATTTTTGTTTGGTTATGTCACATTTTTATTATTACAGCATGGCTTACTCTTCCCTAAAAATGCAGCAGACTTCTATGCCTGGAGCAGTTCTGATCTGGCAGGGCTAGGGATCAGAGGTTTGGTTTTTTCTTTTTTAATATTATGCTGCAAAACAGTGCTTAATATGATTTTTTAATTTTTTAAATTGTGAAATAATTCTAGACTCACAGGAAGTGGTAAAGACAGTACAGAGAGCTCTCAGGCTGTGTTCCTCCAGGGCCCCCAGTGACTCCATCTCCCACGGCTGCAGTACAAAACCCAATGAGGAAATTGGCCGTGGAGCATCGTATGTGCGTAGCACTCTATCATTTAATAATGCATGTACATTGATGGAAATACCAGTTACCAGGGAAATCAAGGTACAAACTGGTCCACCACCCCAAAGATCTCCCTGGGGCTACCCCTTTCTGGGCACACCCACATCCCTTGCCACCAACCACTAGTTTGTTCTCCATTTCTATAATTTTGTCATTTCAAGACTGATAGAAACAGAAACATACATCTTGTGACCTCTGAGACTGGCTCTTTAAAAAAGAAATCAACCTCATGCCTTTGAGAGCCATCCAAGTTGCTATATGTATCAATAGCCCACTCTTTTTTTTTTTTTTTTTGTAGAGTATTATTTCATGAGAAGTCCCTGCAAAACTAGAATGCACTACATATTGTTTAGCCACTCACTCATTATAGGGCATTTTGGTCATTTCCACTTTTGGAGCAAAAATAAATAAATAAAGTTACCATGAATGATTATGTACACGTTTTATAATGATGGATTTTGTTTTTCTGGAGTAAATGATGCCCAAGAGTTTGATTGTTGGGTTGTTTCTCTTTGTTTGTTTGTTTGTTTGTTAAGAAACTGCTGAACTGTTTCCCAGAATGGCTGTAAGCATTTCAAATTCCCACGAGTAACACATGAGAGATGTAGATTCCCCACGTCCTCGCCCACACTGTGTACTCTGACCATTTCTTAATTTAATTGTTCTAATAGATGTGTGTGCAGTGAGATCTCATCCAATGATCCCAATTCTCACTTCTCTGACATCTGGTGATGGTGAGCATCTTGCACATTCCCATATGCCATCGTATACCTTCTGTGATAGGACGTGTCTTCATGTTGTTTGTCCATTTTATGATTGGTTTCCTTTTTTTCACGGTTGAGTTTTGAGAGTTTTTTAGGTATTCTAAATATGAGTCCATTTTCAGATATGTGCTTTGCAAACATTTTCTCCTAGTCTGTAGTTTGTCTTTCATCCAAAGTATCAAATTTTTTTCCTTTATGGGTCATGCTTCGGGGTCATGTCTAAAAACTCTTCACAAAGCCTAGGTTTCAAAGGTTTTCTATGTTTTCATCTAAAAGGTTTATACTTTTCATTTTACATTCAAATATATGCTCCAATATAGAATCATACACTTGAAACATATAATCTTATTAACCAAAGTCACCCCAATAAATTTAACAAAAGAAATTTTTTAAATAAAAATAAATAAATATATGATCCACTGTGGGTTAGTTTTCATACAAAGTGTGAAGTTTGGCCAGTTTCATTTCTGCCTGTAGAGATCCAATTGCTCCACAATATTCGTTGAAAAGGTCTTCCTTCCAGTGAATTGCTTTTGCACTTTTGTCCAAAATCAGCAGTTGTGCTTCTGTGGGGCTATTTCTGGGTGGACCATATCGTTCCATTGCTCAAGGTGCCTCTCCTTCTGCCAGTAGTGCACATCCTGAGGGGTATTATTTTTAACATGTAAAAGTGGCTAGTTCAGGCTGTGGACCTGTCTAACCTCACCTCTAATAAAAAGGAAAGTGATCCAAAGGGGTTTAGAGAGAGTGGCAGAAAAAAGTAAATTTTCTATTTTACCAAGTTGTTTTTGTTAAATAGGCAATTACAATTATGCACTTCTTGAAGGGTTAGATTTGTGTGAGAGTGTGTGTGTGTGTGTGTGTGTGTGTGTGTGTTTAATGCATTACATATGAGAAGCATTTAACAATGTATCTGGTACATTGTGAGTCCTAAATTTTACTGTTTGTCATTAAATTCAAAGTATCATCATCTTCATCACATGTGTTCCTCTCTGAACTGTTTCTAGTAATTATACAGAGAGGCCAGCATTTCTATCTCTCAAGTACATCTCTCCCCTCTACTTAGATGTTAAAAATTGCCCTAAGGAAAAAAATCTCATTTACACCTGTTAGCCTTCCTCCACCCACCTTGAAGGAAAGGCAAATTTACCCAGACAGGTAAGAGACCCCAAGATAGCCAAGATGAGTAGGCATTCCCTCTTGACCTTCATAGCTACCCACCTGCCTCGTGTTTTCTCAGGTAAGAAGAGCAAGGTGGGTACCTGGACACTGTGCCCAGGGCCTGGCCTTGTGGGCCTGTGCACGGTATGCTCAGGGGACCCATGACTCAGCTAAGGCAGAGGGCTGGAGGGGAAAGAAAGAGGAAGATAAGTCACGCCTGTCCTTCAAGCCCTCCTCAGTGCCCTCCAGCACAGACCCCTGGGGGATCTATATCAAGACTCCCCGAAGCTTAGCCAGACCCACAATGACCTGGCTTAGCTCTCCCAGCTGAGGACCGGCCCGGGAGACCACACTAATCAATGGGTTAATAAGGATTTCCGGGGCTGGGGTAGTGAGGATGGCAGCAGCTGGGATGGGGAAGGGGAGAATCATTATTTTTAATTTCAGCAAGTCAATGCGTTAATAAAGGGGTTGGCTGAAATGTGAGGATGGTGGTGGTTAGGGGGTGGGAGGGGGAGGTCGGTGAGAGAAAAGTCTGTCACTTTCTAAACGTTTGCCTGCAAAGGGTAGCCTGATGTTTGAAACCAGAGTGGAGAATTCTTCAAGTCTGGTAACAGCAAACACTCTTCCCCATGCCCTGCAGTGGCTGCTGACTGCAGACAGCTTTTTTTCCCTTCAACAATAGAAGAGATGGAAAAGAAAAGGCAAGCTTTCGGCCTCGGGGCTTTTTTTTTTCTTTAACGGCTCTTTCCGCTCCAACCTACATCTAAGAGGGAGGGAAACTATCTTTTGTTATCACTCAATCTCCCTTAAATTTAAGAACAGCTGGGGATATTTTTCATGATTCATTAAATTCACATCATTCCAAAGAAATCTTCCTGTCGATTTATCTTTGCCTCAGCGGTTGGGGCTCCAGGAGAGTCCAGGCTCCTGAATACCATCGACCTGGGTTCACTGTTTTGGGCTGAGTCTGTGATCTTTCATGCTGGAATATCTTTTTTTGAGGGTGAAAGAGAAGTGGGAAAGGAATCAGGGTATTGAAATGAATCTTTCCAGTCAATTTTTCCCTTTCTGGAGATAAAGAGAAAGTCATATGGCTGTCACAGCTAAAGACTAAACCCCAGCTAATGTCCTCAGCAGGGAAGAATAATTGGTAAATTCTCTAATTAGAGCCCTGTTTACATTTCTCTTTTCATAGAGGCTAATCCTTGTGTTTAAAGAAGATATTCTGCCTTGATTAAAACCCTTGGTTTTAATTGGAGTCACAGAAGAATCCATGGGAAATGCAAAGTGCTTGCGTTCCCTAAGTGTTCATTCATTTGGTCATTCATTCATTGAAGATAGCTATATACCGGCACTAAATACTAATATGACATGATCTCTACCCCTGGGGGCTGGGGCAGGAATAGCAGACAGGTTTCATTCACTGTGCCAACTGTCATCCATTGGAGGTGATTTTCTAGAGCAATCTGAGGCCATTTGCTGGTTTAGGGGAAAGAAGAGCTTTCCTGGATTAATGACATCCGTCAAGGAGGCAGGAAGGTGGGGCGTACTATCACTGCAGACTGTCAGTCGGAGGTGTGGGCCATGCAGGGACTGGACAGAGAATGTGAGAGCATTAGGATCCAGGGGTGCCCTGTGGGCTCCAACCAGCTCCCTCAGATGCGCAAGAGCCACGTCCAGCATCAGGAGGCACCTGAGGGCTGCTGGAAGACCTGACTGCAGGTCCTGCTACTTCCTACTATCCCTCTGACCCTGATAGGGTAGAGAGTCAGGGAGAACCGGGGAGTCTCCCCCACTGGCCAAGATGGCGCAGGCTGGGGTTCTTATACCCAGCATGCCACAGGCTACAAAGATGAATGGATAGGGCCCGGGCATGCCAAAAGCTAGCAGGATGATTGGATACAGGAAGAAAGCCCTCCCCTCCCTATCCCTCTAAGAACCATGGGCTTGAGCAAGAAGAGATGGCCTTTGAGACTGGAGTGCACCATTCTCCCAGGTCTCACTGCACCTGAATAAAACCTCTTTCTTTTTGCACCAGCACCTGTCTCATGAGTTTGGCTTTAGCCACCATAGGCAGCAGAACCCACTTTCTTCAGTTTCAGCACTAATGACAGAGAGCACCGCCCACCTCCTCTCCCCCACTTCCCAGTTATTTGTTGAACACCGAGGCAGCACCGAGCACTGTGTAAAGGGCTTTCAAATCCTGTCGTGCCTCCCTCCCATGGACGTACAAATGTAAGAGTTGGCATGGTCAGAGAAGTGGTTGGGGAGGCCCTGTGAGAGCCCACAGCTTCCTGCAACCTGGCCTTTCCCTTTCATGGTCTTTATTCAAGTGACACAAGGGGCCAGCCTTAGTCAACATGTTCACAAGTGCATACCTGTGATCAAAAAGTCTTTATCAGCATCAGCCACAGTGCCGCACGGGCCACACGACACAGATGACAAACTCATGTTCCAGAACCAACTGTCTGGGTGGAACACTGGCTCTGCCATTCTGGGACTGAGGAGAACTGAGTGAATTACCTAACCTCCCTGTGCCACCGTTTTCTCATCTGTAAACTGGGGAGGACAGCACCTGCCTGTTGGATTATTAGGAAGGTGAAGAGGATTCCCACGGTGCACGGTCCTAGTAAGTGTCCCTGTGCATGAGCACCAGAGCTGCTGTGGCTGTAGTGGGTTTGCTGAGGGCCTGGCCTGTCGGACACTTTAGTGACAGTTCCACTCTCCTTCCACTCTTCCTCTTTTGGTTTATCCTCTCTAATAGAATTATGTGCAAGAAAAAAAG